>QRFJ01000043.1:1224786-1320008 GCA_006176705.1 Cocos nucifera
TCCTTCCTCCCGCGGGTCATGCCTTTCGGACTCAAGAATGCAGGAGCCACTTATCAGTGCTGGTCAATAAGGTCTTCAAGGGACAGATCGGCCGCAACATGGAGGTGTACGTGGACGACATGCTAGTCAAAAGCCGAGCCTCGGACAGACCACCTCGCCGACCTTGAAGAAACTTTCGGTGCGCTCAGGAGGCACAAGATGAAAGTTTGAACCCGACCAAAGTGCGCCTTCGGCGTGACCTCCGGAAAATTTCTAAGGATTCATTGGATGTCGAGACGTGGGAATCGAGGCAAATCCGAGAAAATTCGAGCCATTCAGGAGATGACTGCCCCGAGAAACAATTAAGGAAGTTCAGCGTGCCGGGAAAGGTGCTCCCTGAACCGCTTTGTCTCGAGGTCGGCTGAGCGGTGCCTGCCCTTCTTCCAGGTCCTCAGGCGACCGAAAGATTTTCGCTGGACAGCGGAGTGCCAAACAAGCATTCGAGGAGCTCAAAAAACTAACCTCGGCGCGCCCCCGCTGTTGGCAAAAGCCGAACTGAGAGAAGGCTGCTCCTGTCTAGCTTGTCTCTCCAATGGCCCTGGCGGCTGTCCTGGTCAGGGAGAATGCAAGCGAGCGCAACAAAACCAGCTACTACGGTGAGCCGAGCCCTGATGGGACGCGGGACCAGGTACTCAAAGTAGAAAAATTAATTATACTGTCTTCTAATTGCTGCCAGGCTCGACCTTTACTTCAGAGCTACCATTAACGGTCCCTCCGGCCATACCATAAATCCTCCCCCTATCCAACCGAGCAGACGCTTCACGGAAGAACTTCGCCTAAAGGGCGATCAGCTCCGGAGTTTCGACATCAGATTACCCGGCCAGAACCATCGATACAAGGCTCAGTATCTGCGCGGATTTTTGTGCTGGAATTGCACCATACCAGTTTGAAGCCCGAACACTTGAATACAAGACGAGACTAATCATCGAAAGGGAGACGCAAGCCCAACAGAAGCGAGCTGTGGCGGTCGGCTTACCCTGGAAGAAAGGGCCGTACTCTTTGAAGGCGCCTGGGTTCTGCACAGTGGATGGCTGCATCCAAACTCCGCGGGAGCCGGCGCAGGTGCTGGTCCTGGTTAGCCCCGGGGGAATCGTCGTCGAGTTACGACTGCGCTTCGAGTTTCCCAACAACCAACAATGGGCCGAGTAAATGAAGCACATGAGTACCGCGGCTGGTAGATAGCCAGGGGAATATGAAGGTGGTCGGCTTCAATCTTATAGCGATTTCCCAAGATTGGTGCAGTCTTATTGGTTCAGGTCGGCGGGCAGCTACGAGGCACGGGAGGAGCATGTTGATTTTTGTACCTCCGGTGAAGGTTAGAAGAACTTGGGTACCAAGCCTTCGACAGCTTCGACAATTCGGACTCCAAGGACCGAGAATCAAGGGCGGACCTTCTCTCCAAGTGGGCCACTTCTGCCTACCGGTCCGACTACCAAAAGAAAAGTGTTTCTGAAACTCTGACAGTGCCCATATACCACTGAAGAACCTCAGTTCCATCCTGCGGACGGACTTCGAGCCCAGCTGGAATCGACCACCGCTGATAACGCCTCCCTCGAAAGAAGGGTCCTCGTCCTGAACATTGAGCAGAAGAAGGAGATTGGGGGGAGAAGCTCGGATCTTCGAGCCTCGTCCTGGACAATGAGCGAAGTCGAAGCCCCGTTCACAAGTACAACTCAAAGACCGGACGGATGGGGGGAAAGCTCGGACGACGAGATCCGGATGTTGCCCCCAATAGCCCGTTAGGGAAACAGGAAGGAGAACCTCATCCTAGCGTTGAGCAAGAAGTCGAAGGGCCCCTTCCAGCGAAGGACGGGATGGGGGAGAAGCTCGGACGACGGTCCGGATGTGCCCCCACAGCCCGTTAGGAACAGGAGGAGAACCTCATCCTAGCGTGAGCAAAGTCGAAGGCCCCGTTCACGAAGGACGGGATGGGGGGAGAAGCTCGGACGACGGTCCGGATGTGCCCCCACAGCCCGTTAGGAACAGGAGGAGAACCTCATCCTAGCGTGAGCAAAGTCGAAGGCCCCGTTCACGAAGGACGGGATGGGGGGAGAAGCTCGGACGACGGTCCGGATGTGCCCCCACAGCCCGTTAGGAACAGGAGGAGAACCTCGTCCTAGCGTGAGCAAAGTCGAAGGCCCCGTTCATGAAGGACGGGATGGGGGGAGAAGCTCGGACGACGGTCCGGATGTGCCCCCACAGCCCGTTAGGAACAGGAGGAGAACCTCGTCCTAACGTGAGCAAGGTCCAAGGCCGAGCCCCAGAGTCTACGGCAAGCTTCGCTGCAGAAGACGAGGTCTCCTTCGGACCTCAGCTTCAACTTCGGCGTCAGCATCAGCGGGAGACGAGATCTCCCCCAAGCGATCGTAACCTTGACTGCAAGAGAGGAGGTCTCCCCCGAATCGACTTTGGTTGATGAAGGCAATGTCAACTCCGACCCTGACCACGGGGGGCGACATTGACTCCGGCCTCAACATCAGCTTCACCAATTTTGGCTGGAAACGAGTCCCACTTCAACTCCAAACATCGACTAGAGACAAGGTCTCCCCCGGGCCCCGGTTTCAACTTCGACGTCAACATTGGCTGGCGACGAGACCTACACCCGAGCTTCAGCTGCAGCGAGCACGGGGCCTGGAAGAAGACTTCGGCAGTCGCTCTTCCTGCACTCCCTTCCTTCGAGCTTCGAACTTGGGAGTGGGGGGGCAAGTGTTGGGGATAAATCCCGCTCCCGCCGAAGTCTAGCCCGATGCTCGGCCCAATGCAACCAGTAGCCGCAGAAGAGCTTTAGCGCCAGGCGCCAGGCCGAGCCCCTACCACGGCCGAACTGCCTAGAGGCCGAACTCCCCTGCGCCAAGGTCCGGGCCGAACTACCTAGCTGCCGAACTCCCCAGCGCCAGGCTCCGGGCCGAACTCCCACCGCCAGCCGAACTTCCTGACGACCGAGCTCCTTGGACTCCAAGCGGCAGGACTTCTTCGGGAGACGGACTCCTCCCAGACGCCCGTTCGGCCACCCGAGCTCCTCCCGGGTTTTTCTTTCGGACCGACTCCAGGCGGTCGAACTCCTCGGCAATCGTCCCTCGGCCGAACTCTACAGATGGCCGACCCTTCAGCCAGCCGAGCTCCTCCTGGGTTTCCCCTTCGGCCGAACTTTGTTACAAGTCCGAACTCCTCTGGACGAACTGTCGCCTGCAATAAGACCGGACGGCGCCTTCCTCTCCGTACCGGACTCCATGCGGCCCACGACTCGCCAGTATGGCTCCCACGATCCACCGGACGACGCCTTCCTCTCCGTACCGGACTTCCATGCGGCCCACGACGTGCCAGTATGGCTCCCACGATCCACCAGGACGATGCCTTCCTCTCCGTACCGAACTCCATGCTGCCCGACGACTCTCTGCCAGACGGCATGGCCGTCACCATCAACTAAGCTCCGCTATAAAGGGACCCCTCCAGATACGCCAAGGCTAAGCTCTCTGCTCTCTAAGCTCTCTGATCTCTAAGCTCTCTGATCTCTAAGCTCTTCTCCTCTTCTCTAAGCTCCGGAACTCATTCCGAGCACTCCATTACTGTTGGCCAGAGCTGACTTGAGCGTCGGAGGGTCCTGCCGGAGCCACCCCCCACCGGCTCCGGACGGGACTTTGTTTTGCAGGTCCCCGGCGGCGACCTCGGCGGCCTCGACTCCAGCGGAGGGTCCTGCCGGAGCCACCCCCCACCGGCTCCGGACGGGACTTTGTTTTGTAGGTCCCCGGCGGCGACCTCGGCGGCCTCGACTCCAGCGACCTCCGGCGACGACCAGTTTCTGCACCAACAAGATGTATGCAAAACATGTATATATTAGATCTTAAATCATATAACAGTTATATGCTTTAGATCTAATAGTTTTGTAGTATAGTTCATATTTCTGATTAAGGCATTTTTCTTGGTTGTCCGGTCATAAAAGTAAGAAGGGTTTAAAGGCTCTCTCTTTCCATTCCATAGGATGCTCTTATGACGTGTAGGGGTGTTGCGTGTTTGCCCTTAATCAGAAATCGAAAACTTACTTTTCTGCAAAATCTTAGATCCTGAAATCCTAGGATTTTTATGCATGTTTTGTTATTGAACCTTTGGACTTAATTAAGAATTAAGTTTATGAAATTAATTAGGTCTTAAATTATGAATTTTCAGATCTAAGACATCTTGATAAATCATGGGTTCGGGTGTGGATAGCTCAGTTAGGTCTAGCGGTTGATCAAACCGAATCAAGAGTTGGTTAGGTGGGATCAAGAATGCTTAGATTTGACCAGCCTAATAGAATTAAGTCTGGGTCAAGGTCGACTTACAGTTACATGTGGTCGATCAAGTTAAGACCTAATTTGGCTCTGCGATTCAAGCCTAGATTGTAAGCTAACCCAATCAGTTCTGGTCAGACAAGTTGGTGTCTAAGGTAAGTATGACAAATATGATCAGTCATCTTTAATTGGAAGCTACTCGATCTGAATGCGTTCACGGCAAGTTAATGACACATTCCTCCCACTGATCTCACTTACCTGGCCGATTGAGTCGACCCAGTTTTGGTTTGAGGTGGTTAACGATTCGAGCTAACCCATGCCACTAGATTAGTCATAAATGTTATGATTAGTTGAGTCTAAGAGACCAAATCAAATCTTTCTAAGAAAATATTAAGTCCTAAGTCTTCCACCATTGTAGATGTGCGAGCCCTTCCCGAGGTTGATTGTTCTTGGCTGGATATAGTGGTTCGGTTGCACCGGAAAGATGCAACCATATCTATTAGGCATTGGATGCTACGGGTTGGAGGATGGGTTTGGCTCAATATTTTGGATATGGTGAGGGACCCAATCAGGAATCCAATTTGTGCAAATGGTGGGTTTGACTTAACTAAGGAGTGGAGCAATATTCCGGGCATGGTGAGCTTCATGAATTAGAGATCAGGTTTGGGTGCACCATGTTTAGAGAAATATTGGACAAGAGTTGTCCACTCATCGGTTGACCCATCACCAATAACTGTTAGGTGAGGTGGTGAGCCAGTCGGTGGGACTGCACCATCCACTAGAAATCAATGATCATGGAGATTTTTGCATCTCTACCAAGGGAGTGTAGGAATCCGAGAAAAATAGTGGGAGCCTAATTTGTTTAAAAATGAAGCTCCTAAATAAATTATAAGTCTAACTAAAAATTTTGACTCTCTATAGGAAAATGTCTGCATCAAAACTCCTAGTCCGAATCCTAGGTACCTACAAGTTGACCAGACCAATTTAGAAGGATTGGCTAAAGAACTTTAAAATTATTTTGGGTTCGAAAAAGTTGACCTATGTATTGGACCAGGGCCTTCCCTTTACCAGTGTGTCCGACTGCTGATCAGAGAACGTCTCGTGAGAAGTGGTTTGACGATCATAACAAAGTAAGGTGCCACATGTTGGGATCAATATTAGATGAATTGCAGCACCAACATGAAGACATCAAGACTGCTCGCCAAACATTGGCGCACCTACAAGAGTTGTTCGGTGAATAGAGTCGCGCAGTGCGTTATCAAGTCTCAAAGAGATATTTTAAGGTACAAATGCATGATGGGCAGTTGGTTCAAGATTATTGCTTGGCAAATGATCAAGGATATAAAGAGCTTGAGAAGTTCAGAGTCTTGATGGACAAGGAATTATAGATTGATGTGATCCTGCAGTCCTTGATTGATTCGTATGGTCAGTTCATTATGAACTTTCATATGAATAAGCTCCAGTGTACCTTGGTCGAGTTAATAAATATGCTGGTTATTACTGAGCAAATTTTGAAGGATTCAAAGGGCTCAATTTTGGCTATGGAGCAGACTTCTTCCAAGAGAAAGTCTTTTGGAAAGAAGTTTGCTAGAAGGGAAAAAGAAGGGCGAGCCGAAGAAGAAGGCCATGGAGAAGAAAAAGTGTTTTCACTGCAACTTCGATGGCCATTGGAAGCGAGACTACTCTACGTACTTGGCTAGCCTGAAGAACAAGCAGGAAGGACCTTCTGAAGGAATGCTCGTCATTGAGTCTGTCGAGCAAAACGTGAATGCCATAGGATCAAAATAATCTAGAGATAGTGTTATTGAAAGATACCTGTGGTACCTTAGGCTAGGTCATATAGATGAAGACAGGATTAACAAATTAGAGAAATTTGGACTAATGGATCCGTTGACTTCCGAGTCATATCCGATTTGTGAATTATGCCTTCAAGAAAAAATGACCAAGCTTCTTTTTGTGGGACATGGAAAAGGGTCACAGACCTACTTGTCCTGGTACATATAGATATTTGCGGCCCATTCGATGTGCCGACCAGAGGCAATTATATCTACTTTATTATTTTTACCGATAATCTATCTCGGTACGGATATGTACTTGATACGACACAAGTCTGAAGCTATTGAAAAGTTCAAAAAATTTAGACATGAAGTAGAAAAGCAAACTGAAAAGCCCATTAGGTTCTTCGATTAGATCGAGGAGATGAATATCTTAGTCGAAAATTTTTGAACTATCTCACGGACAATGGTATAGTCTCATAACAGACTTCGCCTGGAATGCCTTAACTTAACGGGATTTCAGAACGGAGAAAACGGATCCTATTAGATATGGTCAGTCCATGATGAGCTTCACAAATCTTTCTGAGTTTCTTTAGGGATAGTTTAATAGGGTTCCATCTAAAACCGTTCTTACCACACCGTATGAGATATGGAATGGTAAGAAGCTAAGTCTAAGTCATCTCAGAATTAGGGTTGTCCGGCAGTGGACAAGTTAGAGTCTAGGTTTCTTAGAGCTCGGTTTATTGGATATCCTAAAGAGTTATTAGGGTATTACTTTTATCTTCTGGAAGACCACAATGTAATTGTGGGTTGACACTATTTTTGAAAATAGTTTGTTCAAGATGGTGGCGTCGGAAGACAGATTAAGCTCAAGGAAAAAGTCTCCAAAGAGCAACGAGCCAAGGAACCTGAGGAACTCAGTTAGTCTAAGCAGATCCATAATTCACTACCTCATCCACCTCGTAGGTCAAATAGGATTTTCCGTCCTCTTGAAGGTACTTAGGTACTATTTTAGAGGATGTAGAGAAAATGTTCCTCATGGAAAATGGGTTCATGGTGATGATCCCAAAACCTATAATGAGGCGATATCAGATATTGACTCTGAGAATTGGTAAGAGGCAATGAAGTCAAAGATTGACTTGATGCACTCGAACTAAATCTGGATCTTGGTAGATCCACCTAAAGGTATAGTACCTATTGGGTATAAATGAATCTTCAAGAAAAAGATGTGCAGATGAGAATGTAGAGACATTCAAGGCTAGGCTAGTGGTGAAAGGGTATTAGGTTATCTTCTCGTCAGTGGCCGTCCATCTGCACATTGCTTGTCATTGCAGTATATTTCAATCATGAAATATGGCAGATGGACGTGAAAACGGAGTTCATAAATGGATATCTTGAGGAAGATATTTATATGGAACAATCGCTTGATTTCACATTTAGTGATGGTGATCACAAAGATCTGCAAGCTGCAAAGGTCCATCTATGGACTCAAGCAAGCATCTCGGAGTTGGAATGCTTGATGTAATCAAATCGTTTGGTTTAATCAAGAACGAGGAGAAATCAAGTGTGTTCAAGAAGGTCAGTGGGAGCGTTGTTGTCTTCCTCATATTGTATGTGGATGACATCCTCCTGATTGGAAATGATATTTCCATGCTGACATAGGTTAAAGTATGGTTATCTAAGGAATTTTCTCTGAAAGACCTAGGTAAGACATCCTTCATTTTAGGTCTATAGAGATAGACTGAAGAGGATGCTGGGTTTTTCACATAGAGGTGTTGAAGAGGTTCAGCATGGTGAACTCTTTTAGGGGTATGCAGACTCAGACTTTATGTCTAATAAAGATGATCGAAAGTCGACATCTAAAAGTTTGTTTCTGTGCACTGAAAGTTGGAAGAGTTCCAAGAAGATGGTTCCACCTAATCCGCAATTATCTTGAGAAGGATACGTCAAGGTCAAGAAAGTCAACACTGTAGATAATGCGACTGATCCACTAACAAAGCCTTTAGGCCAGTAGAAGATTCAAGCCCATCTTAAGAAGATAGGACTTAGATTTGTAGCCAATTGGCTTTAGGTCAAGTGGAAGTTTGTTAGATGTGTGCTCTAGAAGCCAGATTGGCTGACACTTGTTAAATACTTTCTAGGGGCATTTTCGTAATTTTGATTTAAAAAGAATTAAAGGATTATTTATTCTATCACATTGTGTATTAAAGTGTCTGTGATACATCTATTGAGTTAATAGGCATGATAACACATTCTCAAGAGTTGAGACTTTAAGGCATGTGTTATCATAATTAACTCATAAATTGCTCCCGATTGTAGGATCATCACGAGGATGGTGATCGATCCGGAAGATCGGTGTACGATCATTTTCTTAGGATAGATGAGTCTTGAGTCTATGGTGTGGAGACACTGGAGCGAGAGTACAGGTATTCGTTAGAAAACGAGGGCACTGAGCGTGACCACCTCGAGCAGTCATAAGGGAGCCTACCTTCTCGTCGATGACTAGCTCGATGCTGCAGCGTGTCTAGTTCTTTGACCTGAGGTGCATCGACAGTTCACCTTGAGGGTGTTATAGTTTGACTATACCATAACTCGATCTTCTAGACATTCGAAATTCTGAGATGTATGTTGACTATAACATATTCATTATAGGAATTAGATCGCACCAAGATGGGATCTATCAACTTTGGCAGAGTAGTCCTATGATGAACATAAGATCGAGTCCTAAAATCCATGGCCATGGTAGTGTGAAATAATAGAAAGGAGTTTCTATTAGTATTTCACATCGGACTCGAATCGAATGATTCATTCATATGACGGGTGTTGGGTTTGACGAGTTCACCTTATCCCTAATCCCGTTGGGGCTCATGATAGAATAATCCAATCACACAGATAGCTGCACCGAGAGGTTCGCTATTCGATTTTGATGGGTTGCCACCATATACTGCTAAGTGTCACCGATGGATTTTGGGATCAATTAGAATTGTCTTGATGATTGATGATTCTAATTGGATGAATCGAAAGAGTTCTGGTCCATCGAAAGATATTTCGATGATATCGTTGATGGAGATCATGACATGTCCCATTACCATACAAAATTGAACCTAATTGGATCACACAAACAAGGATTTGGGTCTGGATGTCATCAATTGAGCTAACCTAGTTCGATTGATTTAGATTAGATTCAATTAGGTTCAAGGAAATCGTGCTAGCACACGATTGAACCTAATATTCTCCTTCTGTCATCTTTTTGGTTCGTCTCGACTGAGCCAAATTAGATTTGGCTTATCTGAGAGCCTTGTATGGCTCTATCCTAGTTTGACTGAAACTTATCCAGGTCAGAAAAGTTGTCTTAACCTAATCTAGGCTTGTCCTAATCCATCAAATGGAAACATGACAAGACCTGCTAATTTCTGGAACTATTTGGACAAGACTCATTCGGAAACTCTGTAGGGATTTGTCTTGATCTGATTAGATCCTATCCTGGCGTGATTAAGGCTTGTCCTAAATCCCATAAGATGGGAACAAGACAAAGGTTGTCTTTGCCAGATTAGAGATTGTCCTAAAATCATGAGATGAAATTTGGACAAGCCTCTTCCGAAAATTCTTGATGGATTTTTCTTGATCTGACTGGACCAAGTCTTGGCCTGATCAAGGCTTGTTCTAACTTGATTAGGATTTG
Organism: Cocos nucifera; assembly: GCA_006176705.1. Taxonomy (NCBI): domain Eukaryota; kingdom Viridiplantae; phylum Streptophyta; class Magnoliopsida; order Arecales; family Arecaceae; genus Cocos; species Cocos nucifera. The sequence continues at coordinate 1,234,551 of QRFJ01000043.1, forward strand.
ACATAAATCCATTGGATGGGACTTGAAAAGGTTTTGTCTTAAATCCCATAAGATGGAAAAGGACAAGGATCAAATGTTGATCCATATGCAGGAAAGAAAGGGAGAGGGGCGTGCGCCCCCTGGAGACATTCTAGGAGAGCTTGCCCCCTTGGGATTTACGTGGAGTTTGTGAGCGCACGCCATAAAGGGGGTGGAGTTTGTGAGCGCACGCCATAAACCCCTTTATGGCGTGCGCATAAGATGGATAAGAGAAGGCGCCCATTCAAATTAGTTTTGACTGGTCAAAGCATTTGAATTTGATTCAAATGTCTAGGGAGATAAGAGTTTGCGCCATCTACTCACCTTATCCTTTATTCCACGCCATATTTCTGAGTTTTGTGTGACAAAATACAGAAAAAGTGTGGTGTGCGGCGTGGAGATCATGGAAGAATCCTTCTGCATATTAAACTTTGACCTATTCAAAGTTATATACGAAGGGACTCTTGACTAGATCTATAAATAGGGTCCTGCGCAAGCTGTTGTGCATCGCGATTTCTCAACGGTGAAGTCCTGCCAAAATGTTCACCTCCACACCTCCCCCATCTGATTCTCTCTCTCTTCTCCATGCCAAAGAGTTGGGCAAAATCTGCGAGCAAAGATCAAGTTCCATCGGCGCGAAGATCAGCGAGAGACGACGATGTTCGTGAGACGAATGCGCAGCTTTCGGAGTTCGTTTCGAAGGCTCTATGGCAAGACATTAGATTTGATCTTTGGAGATCAGATCCAGAAGGAGACTTCCAGATCTGATCCGAGTGGATATCGGTGAGGCCGGGTGCATGCGCGGCTCAATCAGAACCTCGGATCAGTCGTTAGATCATCACAACGGATAAAGGATTTACTTTATTAGGTGATAACTGTTATCACTATTTTTATTTTTATTTTACTTCTAATTTTAGATCAATCTAATCAGATCTGAGAGTTCTCAGATATGATCGAATCATAAAAATTTTTAAAATTATTCCGCTGCAAATTTGATCTGATCAGATGCATCTTGTGGCAGGAAAATCCTCGATTTTTCCTTCAAAGGAGATCTGCAAGGATATGTTAAATGGTCCAGCATGAGGAATGAAAGAGCTAAGCTAATTTGGATGGTAATTGGGAGAAAAAAATGAGAGTGCTTGTTATAATAATGCGGTCCATGATAGGATGAATTACAAATGATCCAAGAAGCTGACTCCATGCAGCTGGGACAAGGTTTAGTGATAATGCTTGATGATTTTTCTCTTCTTCCAATTATTCTTTAACCTAAATTATCATTTTCTGTCATTCTTCTTGCCTGTTATGTTACACCTGTATAATGGTCGACATAATCATGCATGGAGAACACTGCATTTAATGCAAATTCATTGTTATATTATATGGAAGGGGAAAAAGAGGCCATGGGTTATTTGGAAAATATCTTGCCATGTTTTCAAAATTTTAGGGGAATTAATTGTTACTTTCTTGTTATCCGTTCTTGAAATCATATTTCAAGATAATTAAAAGAACCTTGTGAATAGGCCAAATTGCTAACGTTTTAGAGGTTGCTAGCTTCTAAAGTCATCATAAAGAATGGCCCAGTGCATCAGGCTCTTGCTATTGTGGGGTCTGGGGAGTCGTACGCAGCCTTACCCTTGCATAGAGAGAGTGTTTCTGAGTTTGTCTATTTCCTAAGAACTCCTTGAAAGCATATTACTTCATGAATCATTGTCTGTATATTGTGGAATTTGGAATATGTAATGCTTCATTGTGAAGTATCTGATTCTTAGATACTTGTCCAGTCCAACATTCTTGTATAGGTAGTTATGTTTAATGAACAGTGTTAACTTAGGTAAAGAAGCAGTTGAACCTAAATTTGCTGATTGTGGTTCTGTGGCCTCATGTTCTAACAATCTTTGACTTATTGCAGAATTTTCATGAAAACATTGCAGACTTGCATGTTTTCTTTTGAGCTTTTGGAAGAAAGGTATGGTTGAATAGTTTAGGGTTCACATCAATAATTGTGAATAATCTGTCAAGCATATCCGCACAGTTGTAGAAGTGACTCAGATGTCAATCGTCATATAAATTTTTAAAGATCAGATGTCATGAATATTTATTATACTCAGATAAGATCTGTATTTAATTTCTTTTCCTAATTCAATATTCACTGAAGTTAGCTAGGGTTATTGCGAAGTAGGCACTAGGAAAAATGTCTTATGCATGTGTATGCTGATTAAGAATGCTTGGTCATGGTGTTCTAAGTATGTATCCGCTCCATTATTTTGTTTAAAATGTTGATCTGTATAGTTGTCAAATCTCATCTCATCCCTACTTCAAGTGCTGATGTTTGTTTATGGAGTGGTGGACATTACTTGTTTTCTCACACAACAATAACAGTAAATGTTGGTTTAGTTTTCTCTGTATTGCAAGTGATTGCTGAACATTATGATTTGATGGCTGTAGGTTTCATGTGTTGAGAAATAGGCAAACTTGATTGCTTACATGTAAATATAGCCCATGCAACTAGCAATTACTGACTGATTGAAGGCACTACTTTTTCAGTGTCACTTGCATATCCTTTCTGATTGAAGGCACTATTTTTCTCTGTGTCACTTACATTTCCTGTCTTTTGGCGATCATGGTTTACCTATGTTTTGTTATAGCTATTTCAGTTGCCTGTGTGTGCATAACCAGTCATTTCTTCTTCTGGAAAAGGTTCCATGTTTCAAGAGTTACCTTCATGAATGGGTAGTCTCATTTCAGGAAATCCCAAATGGAGCCATGTTATGTCTTGGTTCTTTGTTCAGGGTGTGTTTCATGATTTCTGTCTTAATTCACTTGAGGACTTTTTTTTTTTTTGGTAGGGATAAGGCTTACTTTGTGGATCTCTTTGTAAGGGCATCCAACATGCCAGCCATAAAAATGTATGAAAAGGTATGTGCTGTCTATCAAAACTTTACAAGACCAATCATACCGACATGTTCACATTTTCTGTTGAGACTGGGGTGATGAGCTGGTAGACCAGGCATTAGAGTGCATTGGGTTCACATTTGACAGCCTATCATATTTGGACAGGTGAAAAAAGTGTGAACCCTTTATTGAGGTTCTATATATTGTGTTCTAGCACTGGATCATTACCATTGTCAACAGGAAAAGAATACTGCAATGCATATTCTACAATTCGAATCATGGTAAGCAAGACTTGATATTGATAGAGATCCATGCTGTTCTTAAACAGTCACCGTGGCTATTAGAAATGATAGGGTCCCAGTGTAACCAAGGGCCCACTGCTGTTTCTCTTTTTTTTGTTTCTCTACACTGGGACCCTATCATTTCTAATAGCCACGGTGACTGTTTAAGAACACAGCATGGATCTCTATCAATATCAAGTCTTGCTTACTGTGATTCGAATTGTAGAATGCTGTTGAAGAAAGAATTTACAGAAAATTTCTGCTCTGTTGCTTTTTTATTTTCACTCCTTTCTGCAAGCATAAAATCTTTGCTTCTAGAAACTCCAAAAATTTTATAAACAGTGAAGGGAAAAATGGGGTTTCGTCAAACAGATTTTTCAGTCTAGTTCATTTTCCTTCTTGGATTTATGAAAACAAAAAACAAAAGCAATACCAAATGAGCCCTAAGATTTTGGTGTAATAGCGAGTTCATTTGTTTCATGGCAGCTATCATGGCCATCGAAAACCTGATGCGTCAGACTAGAAACAAACCCATTTTCAAACCAGTATTAATCTGGCAGTTGCTACCACATGGGATTTAATTTCAACCACCACAACTTGTGTTTTCCTAATAACAATGCCACTAGTAGGGCGGTGTCATGGCGTATTGCTTATTGTAGAAATGTTTAATTGCAGCTTCATAGTTTGCACTTCATAAATTTCGCACTAGAGATCAGTAATGCGCATCTTTTTTTCTTCTTGTTCTTTTTCTTAATCTGCTTCGCCCACAGCTTGGCTATGTCATCTATCGGCGGGTTCTGCGTTACTACTCTGGGGAAGAAGATGGTCTTGGTAAGTGACGGCCAACAATCAAGTGATAATATTCAAATTATTCATGACGTGTTCTGTATTCCTCATGAAGTCATCTGCCATTTTCAGATATGAGGAAGGCATTATCGCAGGATGTTGAGAAGAAGTCTGTCATACCATTTAAAAGACCGATTACACCTGATGAACTTGAATATGATTGACAAAGGTGCCTTCTTCCACATGATGTGAAGCCATGCATTTTGCATGTTAGGATGATTGATTACTAAACAAGTACATATACTTGAGTAATTTAAAACATGTGATAAGAGTAACTGCTTTGCATTATATAAAACACTTCTGTATCATTTTAACAGTGTAAAGCTACTCGGTCAAAGAACACCTTTAAGATTACACCCTTGAGAACAATCAATGGGCAGTCAGCAACATGGCAAGAACTTTCCGATGAAGAGGAAAGTTTTCTTGTTGGGGCTTTTGTGACTGCTGACACTCTGGAGTACGAACTGACCCAGCTTTCTCCTCTCTCAGTCTACTTTCTTGTGCTCATCCTGGGTATCGATGTGGTTCCATGTGATGCCAAGTTTAGATGGAACGGCATTGTTCCTAAAGATTTAATCTTAGATTCCTATATATTGTCCGTGGGATTCAAGACCAATCATACTAAATGATTGAAGGCAGCAACCAAACTCCCTGGAGCAATATTTCAAGCAAAGTCCTTGTTAAGCAAGCTTCTAGTGCACTTGGCATGTTTCATTTGAGACAAGGTACAATCCATGGGTCACAACCCTTTTAGGATGGAAAGTTAAATGATGCGTGCGTTACAAATGATCAAGTGGTGACACTTCCTGAGTTCTTTGACGGTGGCCAACACAATCTGCATGTCTGGATGTACACTTTTAACCGTCGCATCCAGCGCTAGATGTCATTTAGTCCAAAAGCATAGCTCTCATCTTAAATTTATCAACCAAGCGACGGTGGTGTGCTTTAATTTTTATTTTATTTTACTTTATTTTAAAGCATGGGGTTTGCACGCCCCCCTGGATTCCATTAAGACGATGGAAGTTAACGTTAGGGATGCAAGAACTATGGAAAGGATGGTCAAAATACATGGATAATGAAGAAAGATAGGAAGACAGCAGATCTAATTGAAGAGAATTTCCTTGTGATAAATACAGCAGAATGCCTAGCCTCTGGGGTTAGTTATGCTCGCACCAAGGGCTAGGGGCAAACTTAGTGGGTTCCACCACCATCACCACAATCAGCCCATGGCACCTAATTTCTATGCTGAGAGGCCCTCGTCAACATGGGCTACTGCCTCCATCTTAACAATATATGTAGCACCCTGGGGGACAACCAGAGGTTAATGAAGATGCTTTTCAAATGTACAGCAATCCACTCTATTAGCTGGTGTTGGGATCGACTTTCACTATTCATCCTTAAGTGTATGTATATGCTATTAGTGAGTAGCAAAGAAATGGAGATAAATAGAACGGTAAATAGCTCTCTGTGGCAAACGTAAATAAGCAAGAATAAGAAATAAAGAAGGTGTGGTGCAGAAAATGGTACAGATACCAGAGTTTGCTGGAGAAAATGAGGTCGTTGATAAGACCTACAAGGCAAAGTCCAAATCAGAGGTAGGTGGCTCCAGTAGGATCCTCCAATAGTCAAATTAGTTCTCCGGCCCACAAGAATAGAGTATTCAGGAGAATTTAGAGCAAAGAGGAGAGCTTAGAGAGAAACGTATCTGGAGGGTTCTTTATATAGGTGAAGTCTGTAACAAAATGGAAATGACGGTCAAAATAGAATGTCAGTAAGCCGTTCGAGCTATGTGAAGTTTGTTATGGAGAGTAGGTTGTTGTTTGTTGTGACTTGTATGTCGAGAATGTGCACTCTTTTCATAAGGATCGGTGTGGCTGTCGGTGATTAGCTAAGCAACAAGAAAATACTTCTCAGAGATTAATGCGGAAGCACGATCAAACAATTCAAGAAATAGAAAAGAAGAGAAGAAGAGATTTTCAGGAGAAAAGAGCTTTTATTCAGTATATTTTAGCACTCTTACAATCTTGATCTATTTTCGGTATATATACTTTACAAAGGGTCAAGTTTAAGCTCATAGAAAAATTTTTCAAATCCAAACAATCTACGTACACAAAATAATAATCCGCAAAAACTGAGCAGACTGAGCTAGCTAACCTGCGACTGGGTCGGCTTAGTCTGGCAGGGTTAGGCTTAGTCTGGCAGGGTTAGGCTCAGTCCCAGACTGAGCCGATCTAGTTGTGTACCATGCCAATAGCCTAAAAATGCTGCTTTCTGTCTGAATTTTTCTCTGAGACCTAGCTGACCCAGTCCTAGACTAAGCCGGTCTAGTTCCCAACTTAGCTGGCTCAGTCTTAGGGTGAGCCAGCCCAATTTCTGAACTTTGCTAGGAGAGCTGATTTCTCTTTCGACTCGCTTCCATCTTTTCATGATCTGTCTTCTCATATTTTCAAGACTTGGGAGTGTCACTTCTGAGCTCACATTCTCCATCTTGATGCTTCCAAGTTCTTGTGAACTTATCTCTTCTTAACAGACCCATCCATGCCACACATCTCTAAAAGCTGTCACTGGGGAGTACCTTCATGAGTGTATCAGATTGATTCTTCTTGGTATGGATCTTCATCAGTTTTACTTTATCTTCCTCCACCAGCTCTCTGATCCTATGGTACCCAAGTTTATATGCTTTGTTCGCGCATGATAGACTGAATTTCGTGCCAACAGCAGAGCACTCTGACTATCACTAAACAATGTAACCTTGCTCTGCTCTACCCCCAACTCATCAATCAGCTTTCTAAGCCAAAGGGCTTTCTTTGCAGCCTTTGTTATCCTAATGTACTCAGCCTTTGTGGTAGACAAGGCCGTGATTGGCTGAAGGGTTGATCTCCAAGACATCGGTCCATCATATACGTAGAAGAGGTATCCAGTAGTAGACCTTCTTGTATCAAGATCATCAGCATAATTTGTATCAATAAACCCTTCAATCTAAATCCTCCTGGCTACCCACGAAACATCAAACCATAATTCCTTGTTCCATGTCTCAATATCCATTTCAATGCTTTCTAGTGTTCCTTTTCAGGGTTAGCCATATATTTACTAACCATGCTCACTGCATGTGCTATTCTGATCTACAGTACATCATAGTGTACATCACACTGCCTACAGTATTTGCATAAGAAATTCATTTCATGTACTCTCTCTTCTCTTCTGATTGGAGGCTCTGTAACTTGGAGAGAGACATATGGCTCGGCAATGGCAGCTTTGCAGGTTTGGCCTTCTCCATCTCAAACCTCTTCAGAACATTCTAAACATACTTTTCTTGTGACAAATGGAGCACTCCTTTGCACCTATCTCTGCAAATCTTCATTTCAAGAATTTTCTCAGTTGGACCCAAATTCTTCATCTCAAACTCAGATGATAATGCCCTTTTCAACCTTTTCACAGTATTTATGCTTCTACTGGCTATGAGCATATCATCTACATACAATAATAGGTATAAGGTATCCTCCTTATTTACATCCTTGACATAGACACAACAATCATGTTCATATCTGCTGAAATTCAGGCTTAAGACAAAGCTATCAAACCTTCGATACCACTAACGAGGAGATTGTTTCAAGCCATACAAAGACTTCCTGAGTAAACACATCTTTTCTTCCTATCCCATCTCTGTGAAACCATCTGGCTGCTTCATGTAGATTCTTTCCTCTAAAGTCTCATGAAGGAAGGCCGTCTTCATGTCCATCTGTTCCAATTTCATGTTATGTTATGCCACTAGTGACAGCAAAACTCGAATAGATGTATGACGCACCATAGAAAAAAAAATTTCAGTGTAGTCAATCCCTTCTCTTTGTGAGTATCCCTTCGCTACTAGCCTTGCTTTGAATCTGACTCCACCTTGTTCTGAAGGTGCTTCTTTCTTTGTAAATACCCACTTTGAGCTAGTAGGTTGAGCACCCTCTGGAAGATCCATCAGCTGCCATGTTTGATGCTTCTCAAGTAATTCCATCTCCTCCATCATGGCATGTATCCATGAATCATGATCCTCACTCTCCATGACCTCCGCATAATTCTCTGAATCTCCATTAGTAGTGATGAGTGCATAGGAGATAACCTCATCAATGCCATATCTGACCAGTCTCCTAATAGTATGCTGGAGCTTGCGCAAAGCCACTCCCACTGGTACATCTCTGTCTGATGGCTGTGGCTACTTCTGCACATTTGTCTGAACTATCGGCCCTTCATGTTGATTTTCAATCTGAGATAATACTTTTCTACCCAATTCCACCTCAATAGGAACACTCCTATAAGTGGATGTAACCTACATGCCATCATTCTTTGATTGGCCACCGCTGTTCACCTCTATTTTTTCAGTTTCATCTATTCCAGACCTCCTCAAGATGCTCTTCTCATCAAAGATAATATTCCTACTGATCACTGACTTCTGTGCTTGAGAGTCCCACAGCAGGTACCCCTTGACTCCTTATGGATATCCTATGAATGTCATCTTTTGAGATTTTGGATCTAATTTACTCTTCTCGGTTGCCTCCACATATGCATAGGCTATGCAATCGAAGACTTTTAGGTGGCCAAGCTCCATCTTCTTTCTACTCCAGACCTTCTCTGGAATGTCTCCATTCAGCTTATAATGAGGGAACTTGTTCATAAGAAAATAAGAAAAAATTAGAGCATCACCTCAAAAGAACTTTGGGAGTGATGTCTGCAGCCTCAAACTTCATGCCTTTTCTATGTATGTTCGGTTCATCCTTTCTACGACACTATTCTGCTGGGGAGTCATCTTCACCGTGTAATGGCATTTGATGCCATTTTTCTCACAGTACCTTCTGAACTCCAAGCTAGTATACTCCCCTCCATTGTTCGATCTCAGCTACTTTACCTATCTTTTTGACTTCTTTTCTACTTCAGCTCTCCAGGCTTTGAATCGGACAAATATCTCTGATTTTTTTCTAATTAGATAAATCCACACCTTCCTTGAAAAATCATCAATGAAAGTGATAAAGTATTTTACCCCACCTCTAGTTGATACAAGAGCTGGTCTCCACATATCTGAGTGCACTAAATCTAGCACTCCCTCGTTGCACTTGGTACTTCCGACAAACTTCACCTTATGCTATTTGCCAAAGATGCATGGCTCACAAAGATCTGTGCCCTCCTTCTTCAGGGCTGGGATCATACCTCTTCTGCTTAGTTCAGTGAGCCCACTGTCACTCATATGATCCATCCGATAGTACCTAGCTGATATAAAATCTACTCCTTCTGTGCCACTGCTAGCACCTCTGCACTATCATTTACCACTAAGCCTTTCATTCTATAAAGATTGTTGCTCAGTCTTCTACCTCTCATCACCACCAAAGCTTTCTTAAAAATTTTTAGACATCCACTCCCAGCTTGACTACTAAAAGCATAACCCTGCTCCTCCAAGTAGCCCAAAAAAATTAAATTCTTTTTCAACTTTGGTACATGCCTGATATTTGATAATGTACGAATGATCCCATCGTAGATCCTCACCCTGATGAGCTAATTCCAGCCACTTTGCATGGGTGATCATCTCCAAGGCTGACACTTCCACCATTGACCTTTTGGTAGGTAGCAAACCATTCCTGATGAGAAGTATAGTGGTGTGAGCATGTTGAATCCAATATCCATATAGTATCATACTTTATGGATCCATTTGATACAACTAGCAAATCTTCTTCATTGCTCACAGAAGCTATATCATCTTCCTTACTGGCCTTCCCTTTTTTTGATCTTAAAAGGGGACAATCGCTCCTCAGGTGTCCAAACTGATGACATTTATAATATTTCAATGTTATCTTCTTCTGATTGCAAGATTTTGACCTACCCTTGGATTTTTCTCTTATCTTTTTCTTTGATCTTTCCTGTCTTTCATTCACAGCTAAGATCTCAGACTTAGGGTCTTCCTTGCAGATCTTTTTTTTTTGCTCATTTGATCTGAGCACATCAACAACCTCTTCATAGTTTAGGGTCTCCTTCCCATAAACTAAAGTTATTATGAGACCATCATAAGAACCTAGGAGAGAACATAATAGCAGTAATGCCCGATCCTTCTCATCGATCTTCACATCCAAACTCATTACCTCAGAACACACCTAATTGAACCTTTGGATATGTGCAACAAGATCTCCATCTTCTGGCGTCCTCAGACTATATAGTTGTTTCTTCAACCATAGCTTATTCGTCATGTTCTTTCCCATGTATGTGTTATCCAATCTCTCCCAGAGCCTCTTTGTTGGAGTTGCTGTGCAAATCTTGGGCAAAACCTGATCGACTAAGTACATCTGGATTGTGCTAAAAGTAATTTTCTCCAACTCTTTTCAATCCTCAGCATTGATCTTTTCTAGCCTTTCTTTTGTTAAGACCTTGTAGATTCTCTGCTGAGTCAACAAGTTCTTTACTCTTTGCTACCATAGAGTAAAGTTTTCCTTGCCATCAAACTTTTCAAAATCCATCTTGAATCCACTTGATCCCATGACTTCAAACAAGTCAAGAACAAATCCCTAATATCCTTCACGATCTCACACACCAGCAAAACTATCCTTCAAACAAGATCTAACTAGCCCTAGATCCTCTTTCCAAACTTTTATATCATCGTTCCTCCATGTAAACAATCTCCACCTCAATCTAGAGACAACCACAAAGCAAACTAAAAGTACTAGGATAAAATCTGATGCAACAGATCCTGGATGTAGTAAATCCTAGGTGTCTTCTTTCCTTCCATGCAACAGCACTCTGATACCAAATATTGAGAATACGCGCTCTTCCCACATGGATCAGCGTGGCCATTGGTGATTAGCCAAGCAACAAGAAAGTACTTCTCAAAGATTAATGTAGAAGTACGATCAAATAATTCAAAAAATAGAGAAGTGAAGAAGAGATTTTTGGGAGAAAAGAGTTTTTATTCAATATATTTCAACACTCTTACAACTTGATCTATTTTTAGTATATATACTTTACAAAGGGTCAAGCTCAAGCTCATAGAAAAACTCTCCAAATCCAAATGATCTACGTATATAAAATAATAACCCACAAAAATTGAGCCGATCCAGTTTCAAACTGAATTGGCTAACCTACGACTGGATTGGCTCGATCTGAGACTGAGCCGACCTAGTTGTGTACCATGCCAATAGTCCAAAAATGCTGCTTTCTGTCTGAATTTTTCTCTGAGACCTAGCCGACCCAGTCCTGAACTAAGCCAGCCAAGTTTCTAACTTAGTCGACTCAGTCTCAGGATGAGCCGACCCAATTTTTGAACTTTGCTAGAAGAGCTGATTTCTCTTTTGGCTCACTTCCATCTTTCTATGACCTATCTTCTCATGTTTCCAAGACTTGGGAGTACCACTTCTGAGCTCACATTGTAGGTGGTTGGATTCTATTTGTTAGAGTTTGGATATAACTTCTGTATCTATTAGCAAGCCATGCACGTTAGGATGAAGAACTTGGAGTTAGGTAGGTCGAACTTAGGGATCAACTTTTGAATGGTAGGTGGCGAACCTGTAACTTGGTTAAAATCTATTGATGCTATCTTCAATAGCTTTGAGGAGTTCGTCCATCTTCGAAGTCGGTCAGAGATTGATGGGAAGATTCAAGCTAGAGGCTAGAGAGGGGATCATTGAACTTTCTAGACCATCATCAGACTTTCTGAAGGAGTTCGGCTATCTTCAAGATCGACTGAAAGTTGAAATAGATGAACTTCTTATTGGTGACATTTTCTTTGCTCTTAGAAGCTCTATTGCCTTCAAGATCGGCCTAAAGTTTGGATTGAAAGAGTGCTATGATTCATTATTTGTGGAGTGGTTGCTATTCTAGATTGAAAATCAGATTTGTGCTGATGATGAAGTTCTTTCACTATTCAAACTCGTTCGATCGATATGCACCATATAGGCTGGCTAGATCTGCTATTATCAGAAAGAGGTGATGAAATTTGGCCACACTCGATTCTACCACTATCTATAAAGTAGAACAAAGAAATTCGATCGGGATAGAATCTGATTGGGTAGGAATTCGACTGGATGAAGTCCCTATTGTAAGGTTAATCAGATATGCTGTATGCCATAAAGAAATTTGGCTGCACTCAAGATCTACCATAGATAAAATCAGAGGGTGTTGGGGTTCAATATTCGATGGGACTTTGCTGACACCAGGACCAAAGTCAGTTATTACATCCTTCACTATTCAAGTTTGGTCAGACAAAGTTCATCATGCCTTATGGGCATTCTACAATTATTGAGAGAGAGCGGATGGTTACCACTAAGAAGTTCATCTAGCATACATGGTTTAAAGGTCGAACCCCTTGAGTTGAATTGGGTTAGAAAATTTGTTTAGTTAAATTTTGGTCACGACTGTTGCAACTCCGGATGAAGTCATACCAAGGTCAAGCTTCTTATTAGACTTCGATGGAAGTTATTTTATCTCCAACACTTGTCCTCCTATTCTGAAGTTCGAAGATCGAATGAAGGGACTACCGAAATTATGATTGCCGAAGTCCTCTGCTGATTTTTCGCTTCCAGAAGGTGAAAAGTTTTGACTTTTTCCTGACTGGCGCCAAAGCTTCTTAATGAGTGAAAGATGTTGAAAGGATTTCTATTTTGAAATTTTTTTCAAGCACAATACTCTAAGTACGACACCATTATTGCTTCGCCAGACGTCGGCTATGAGTGGGACATGTGATATGAGAGGGGTGGCTGGAGAGGATCGGTAATCATAACCTCTCTTGATTTTCTCTGACTATTTAAGCTTCTCCTCTAATTTTCTATCTCCATCTGGTTCTTTCTTCTCTCTTCTGTGTTCTTCGTCTTCCTTAAGCTCGAGTGCTTCGCTTCGCCTTTCCTGTGGTCACCCTATTTTCGTTTGTCCTTCGATTCTTCGATCATATTTTTGCCTCTTTCGGTCACTTTAGATTAGTGTCTTGACCCTTTATTTGCAGTTCTTTGCTCATCTTCTGCCTTTGTCCTTTCGATTTCTTCATAAGAGTTTACTTGTTCTTCCCAGGTTCTTTCAAAAGTTTTGTATCCTTTTTCTTTCGACTTTCTTGGGATTTTTCTAGTTAAGTTTAATCCTGATGTCTTCTAAAATATCTTAGTCCTTCGATTTTAGGAGTCTGGTCTATCCAAACTTGCTAGATCCTAGCCTTAGAAAACCTACCGAACCCATCAAGGCACCTCGATCGACCTTCATCCCTGAGATCATTTCCTACTCACTGCATTCTGAAGACTTTCTTTCATAAGAATCCAGTATGGAATTCCTTCTGAATATGAACTGAAGCTTTTCAGACCGAGGGGCCGAGCTTGTGCTCATCTTTCGGATCGCTTTTGCTTATATTGGCCTTTTATGCTGAATTAAGACTTTCACTTTCTTCTTTTGTAGTAGCACTTTTTCACTTTTTAAATATTTTCTTAGCTTCCATGATGCTAAATTTTTTTAGATTTATCATAGAATTTCTCTCTCTTTATATCTCAGTCAAAATTCATCCATCTTCTTATTCTACAATTACTTTACTTTCAAACGCCAATCCACCACCAAAGACTGGTAGTATCTCTTCCCCCAGTTTGGTAAGAAAGAGCTACTAAAGGATGCCCCTTTTCTTATTCACAACTGGAAGAAAGTTTTTCTTCATCATCAATTCAACCTTAGAACTAGGACTTCTATTCTGGGGTAATTTAAGAGATTCAGTCCGTTGAACTTTTGGGTTAGAGAGGTTGGATTTTGATTCTGTCAATAAGTTGAAGGATTATAAGATCCCTTTGTTGTTTGAACTCATTGAGAACCAGACTCTGTTCAATCTCGGCTTAAGCCCACTCAATCCCAAAGGTACTCAAGTTCATCTTGTTTTGTTCTTCTTATTTTTCTTCTAACCTTGACTTTGCTGTTGTTATAGAAATGACTCCTGAAGAAATAGAGATGCTATTGAGGGGGCTTTAGACTCAAAAATGGAAGAAGAAGAAGACCTTTGAAGAGCCATCCAAATGGATGAAAGTCGGGGAGTCAAGCTCCACCGCTCCAGGAGAAGGAGTTTCCATACCAGAGACCACGATACCACTGACGACCTTGAGCCCATCTACTGAGATCCCTACTCCAGCTCCTCCCTCTGAAGAGGAAACAGGAAAGAGGAAGAAAAAGATGGTTGCTAGAAGGGCTCGACTTCAACAAAATCCAGAGGAAGCCAGCGACGACAGCATCGATTGGAACAATGCTTCCTTCGATGATTGGAGGGTCGTTAAGGCCCTGATTAACACATGTGTCCTTCCACACATCGTTAAAAGAATTACTCGTACTGACCTTGACCAGCGGGTCAAGGACTCCCTTGGGGCATACCTCGAGGTAGAGATTTCTTTCTTTATTTCTCAAGTTTGGTTATGAGTTCTTCAACAGCATAACTAATTTTGTTGCTTGCATGTCAGCCACCAATTGATCTCCAACATTGAAATGATCAATGTCGAGAAGGTCGAGGCCTCGAAAGCTATGGAGGAGGTCTAAGGATACAAGACTAAGTTGAGCCATCTCTTGACTGAGGTTGGGCATCTACAAGAGGCACTCCAAAGAGAGGAGCAGACGTCTGCTGACCTGAGGGCAGCCCTGACCTCGAAAGAAAGGAGGAGGAAGGAGGTCGAGATGAACTCCATTGAAGAGAAGAAGTGGGCAGTAGAAGAGGTCGTTTTCTTCTTCAAATCTTCAAAGGAGTTAAGGGAGATCAGGTGGCCTTTGCTTAGGAGGCTATTAAAGGATATGACCTTTGCTAGTAAAGAGTTGCAGAGAAGTTTCCAGAATTGAATCTCAGCATTTTATCAGGAAAATGCTTTGAGGATGAAGCCGAACCTCCTTTTGATGAAGCCACTCTTCCAGATACTATCCCGACCCTGCCACATCTGCCCCTACTGCTACTGAAGGACCTACACTTACTGAAGCTGCACCAGTCTCCTCCAATACTTCCGCAGAGGTTTGAGACCTCTAACTATTGTACCCCTTTTCTTTTTTTCTTATTATCTTTCATGTATTAAGATATTTTAATTAATGAAAGCAAAATCTTTTTCTTTCGCCATTCTTTTTTGTCATGGTATTTTGGTGTGTTAAGTGCAGTCTCCTATTGAAGCTGAACCTCTGCCTCAAGATATCCCCTTGAAGTTCCATTTCAAAAGTCTAAAGAGAGAAGTTCATCAAATGAAGAAGAAATTAGGAAAGACTAAGGATGAACTCCAAAGGTTCAAAAAATGTTATACTAATGCTTCTGTTGAAATCAACCATCTCCATCAATCCTCCAAACAATTTTTTAAGGACTATACCACTAAAAAATACCACTTGACTAAGGAATTGGAACGGGCACAAAAACTTGCTGGTGACAAAGCTTGAAACTTGACTGTAAAGATATGCTCTCTGGAAGCCGAACTTCATGAAGCAAGGGAGAAGATCGGCCAGCTAGAGAAGGATTCGATCTGGGCCAAAAGTAAGATAGAGTATGGGTGGGACTGGTCAAAAAAGTTTTTTGATCTCAAAAAGTAACTCCACGATGCTACAATAGCATATGATATCTATCGGATCGATTGGTGTGGGCAAATTGATGATCTAAAAAAAAAAACTTGATACAACTAATGCTGAGGTGTCTCGGCTTTAGAAGCAGTTGGCGGATAAAATCTAGACCAATCCGAAAGGGGATCTAGAGGAGATCGCCTCTTTGAAGAGGACAATGGGAGATCTTTCGATGATTCATGAGAAGACTAAGGCTAAATGCTTACAACTCAAGATTCAGACAACTTACAACGAGAGTGTAGTAAAGGATGTCGAAGTCAAGTTTGCAGTTCTGATGAAAAGACTAAGAAAAATAGAAGATGATCTCCACAGAGCCAATAAATTACTTGATAAAAGTTTAGCAGCAAGAAGAGATCTTGAAGAAAAAGTTAATGACTGATTGCTGTCGTAGGCAGTCAAAAATAAAACCTAACTCTCTACTATAAAGATAGGATGAATCAGGATTGAATCCATAGGGATTATGTTAATTGCATTTAAAAATAAGATTAAGATTGATTAAAAGTTGATTAATTAAAAGGCTACTTGAATTAGTTAAAAAAATAAATTAAATAGTAATTAATTAAAAGAGGAGTTGCAAGTATGGAGATGGATTCTCAGAATTTTAATTGATCACTTATCTAATAGCTGGTATTCTTTTTAATTATGCTGTAATTAATATCTAATCAATAAAAATATAATCTATCTTAAAGAGCATGGCTTGTACCCTTAGATCACAGTCCATTTCTTAAAGTTATAGGCTAGTCTAAATTGATTTAGATATAACATCAAAAATTAATTTGAATATAATTTATTCCAAGATCACGAACCGTACCCGTAGATCTGTAGGTGGTGTGGTGCTCCCAAGCCTTGGGAGGCCACGGGCGGAGCCAGGGTGAGGGCTCCAGAGAGGCTAGGATAGGTATGGTCCTAGGGCTAGGATAGAAGTTGTTCTAGGATGGAGGCAGCATGTAGCTCTTCATGGGCTTGAGGTTCAGGTATTGAGGGCCTTAAGGGGCTTGGTTGGTACTTCGAAGATCTGGGACATAAGGAGGAGCAAGAAATCAAAGTTGGAGCTTGAAGGCTGTAGAAAAAGAATTTTTTGCAGGTTTGCTAGCTCAGTCTAAAATTGGGTCGGCTAAGTCTTAGAGCACAGGCAAAACAAAGAGCTATGCATTCGAGACTGCTGGCACGGCATAGGACTGGGTTGGCTTAGTTTCATTTGGGACTGTTGGCATGGCACAGGACTGGGTCGGCTCAGTTTCAGACTGAGCTGACCCAATGAAACTTAGTCGAATTAGTGCTGAGACTGAGGCAGCTCAGTGCACGAGCAGAGTTACGCGAGGGTCTGGGTTAATCCTAGGGGTCTTAAGGCCTAGTTCAAGAGGTCTTAAGGGGGCTAATTCATTTATGGATTGGGTTAGCCTAGGAGAGTTTTTGAGCTGGGATTTATTAGAATTCATGTGGGAACTCTAGGGTAAATAAATCAGAATATTGTAACTTTTACAATAAGGTTGGAATACAATTGAGCTTTTCTCCCTAACTCTCTCTTCTCTCTTATCTCTTGTTCCAACACTAAAATCCTAGCTTTTCTCATCTTTCTTAGATCTTCTTCAGTTTGTTGGATTAACACCTAAGTTTATGCAAGAGATTGAATCTACGGTTGTGGCTCCGAGCAGCCGTAGGAACAATAATTGATATTAGAGCCCGATTGAGCATGGAGGAAGAAGATTGATTTTCAGCAGAGATTAGTAGCGAGATTTAGATCAAAAGGCTTTCTCTAGGCTTCGTGAGGAAGGAAGAGATCATAGGACTACTGTCCACCTTTTCTAATCAAGGTATTTCTCAGATATGCCTATTTGTTGTTATTTGATTTGGATTGATCATGGAGAATAGTGGGTTTAAGATAAGATTAGAGAAGTTTGATGGAAAGAGAAGTTTCACGATGTGGATGGTAAGGGTGGAGGATCGGTTAGTTCAGATGAGGTTGGATTTAGCCTTAGAGGATAGGCCAGGAGAGATGACAGACAAAGAGTGGGTGTCCTTGGAGAAAAGGACATGTGTCACGATTAGGGCTTGTTTGGCAAATGAGGTTTTGTATGGTGTGTTGGAAGAGAGAACATCCAAGGAATTATGATCGAGGTTATAATAGTTATACGTGGGGAAGAACATGTGGAATAAGTCGATGCTAAAGAAGCAACTGTGCAGCCTTTGGATGCAGGAGGGCGAGGATATTGCAGGGCATATTCAGTGGTTCGACTGGATGAGCATGAACTTGCTCAATATAAGGGTGGATTTAGAAGAGGAGGACAAGAGTCTATTGTTGCTATGTTCGCTACTTGAAAGCTTCGATCCATTAGTGACAACTTTGCTGTATGGTAAGGAGACACTGGTGTATGAGGAGATCGTATCAGTGCTCAGGTCAAACAAGCAGCAGGAATGGATGACAAAGAGGGAGGTCTTCTAGGAGAGTCTTATGGTTTTAGAGAAGCATGGGAAAGGGAAGAAGAAGGATGAATAGAGGGGCAACAAGGGGTCTAAGAGATGCTTCAAGTGCGGAGAAGTAGGGCACTTTAAGTGAGAGTGTCTACTTTGAAAGAAGTGCAAGGAAGAAGAAAGCTCGGATTCCATCAGTACAGTTACTGAAAGTGAAGATTTGGATGAAATCTTGATGGTCTTGGAGGAGCCCATAGGGTGTGGTGTATTTGAGATAGTTTTGGATAGATCTGCGAAGTGTAGAGGGTCCGAAGAGGCAGCGATGGTGTTCGAGGTATAGTGGTAGGCCCAGTAGTGCAGCATTGGATGGTTGGCCTTGGAGGACTCAGAGATAGAGTTGGCTTTTATGGCATCAGGGGTACTTTAGCTCCAGGTGGAGCACCGAGTAGAGGTGGCTTCATCGGTGGAGGAAGCTGTGACACGGGTTTAGAGTAAAGGGGTGCAGAGGGAGGACCTATATCCTAGCACTAGTGCCGAGGCTATATAGATCCTGGTGGAGAAGATTGTACAGAAAGATAGATGTGACTCTGAGGGGACAGTGTCAGGTGGAGCATCAGGATATGCGGCAAGTGCTGGTAAAAAAATATTACATGATCTTCAGGAAAGTCCAGGATAAGTGATGCAGCTACCAAGTAGAAGGATACCTACAACTCCAAATGTGGTGTAGAGGAATAAGCCAAGGACTTCAGCGGTGGAGGTGGTCATCTCGAAGGCCTTAAATGGAGCTCAGCAGCTGAAGAAGAATGGCAGTGGCAAAGTGAGTAGGAGGGGCTATTTGGATATGCATGGACAGCAGGATCATGCAGGAGGATGTTGCCTAGTGTGCTAAGGCTTGGGCGCACCAAGGTGGAGATTGTAAGTGGTGTGGTGCTCTCAAGCCTTGGGAGTGTTAGATATATGTGCCCTAGAAGTCAGAATTGGCTGACACTTGTAATACACATCTAGGAGCAAAATTGTAGTTTTGACTATTATCAATAAAATGGGTTATTTTCTATCATATATGTGTATTTAGTGTCTGTGATACATCCTTTGAGTTAATGGTAATGATAATTCATATTTTCAAGAGTTGAAAATTTAAGACATGGATAATCATTATTAACTCATAAAATGCTCTCAAACCATAGGATCATCATGAGGATGGTGATTGATCCGGAAGGTTGGTGTACAATCGCTTCTCTTTAGTAGATGAGTCTTGAGTCTACGGTGTGAGACACCAAAGCGAGAGTATAGGTACTCGTTAGAGAACGAGGGCACTGAGCGTGACCACCTCGAGTAGTCATTAGGAAGTCTACCTTCTCGTCAATGACTGACTCAATGCTGTAGTGGTGTGTCTGGTTCTTTGACTTGAGGTGCATCGACAGTTCACCTTGAGGGTGTTATAGTTTGACTACACCATAACTCGGTCTCCTAGCCATACGAAATCCTAAGGTGTATGTTGGCTATAGCATGTTCATTGTAGGAACTGGATTGCATCAAGATGGAATCTATCTACCTCGGTGGTAGAGGAGCAGCCCTATGATGATCATGAGAATCAAGTTCAGAAGCCCATGGCCATGGTAGAGTGAAATAATAGAAAGAGTTTCTATTTAGGTTTTCACATCAAACTTGAATCAAATGATTACATCATATGACAGAAACTAGGGTTTGACGAGTTCACCTTAAACCCTAATCTGATCGGGGCTCAAGATAGAAGAACTTAATCACATGGGTAGCTGCACCAAGAGGTTTGCATTCAGCTCTGATGGGTTGCCACCATATACTGCTAGGTGTCACTGATGGATTTTGGGAGCAATTAGAATGATTTAGATGATCGATCATTCTAGCTGTTCGAATCAGAAAAGTTCTGATCCATCGAAAGGAGTTTCGATGATGTCGATGATAGAGATCATGACATATCCCATTACCATACAGAACTAAACCTAATTGGGTCACACAAACAAGGGTTTGAATCTGGTGATCATCAATTGAACTGATCCAGTTCAATTGATCTGAATGAGATTCAATTAGGTTTAAGAAAGTCGTGCTAGCACTCGATTGAACCTAACGTTCTTCTTTTACTATCATAAATAACTATCCTAACTGAGCCAAAGAAGTTTGTACTCAATCAGAGGCCTTCACTTGGTCTGACTGGAGCTTGTCCAGATCAGAAAAGGGTTGTCTTATTTTGTAAGATAATACCTGCCATTTTTGGTCACCTGCCATTTCTCGTTCTTTGACTTTGGTCAAAAGTTGACCTTTGACTGGTCAAATGTTGACCATTGATACTTTAACGTCTGTCCATGTGTTACACACCTATTGGAGAGATGGTGGGGGCTTGTCTTCCTGTCAGAATCTGGCAAGGAGGAGGGCACACGCCAAGGGGTGCACGCCACCCTTGGCGTGTGCCCAAGCAGGAGGCACCCAGGAGTCCTTGTTGGACAGGGACTCCATCTTCTTTTTGGATTTCGATTAGACTTCTCCTAAGAACCAAGTTTTATTGGTCTTAGGCACCATCTAAAGATGAATCTAGGAAACTCTATTCCCACCAATCAGATTTAGATCTGATTTCACAAAGGATTGTGATTTGTTGGGAAGAAGAGGAGTTGGATCACGTATAGTCTATAAATAAGACCCTGCTCCCAACTCAAAGAGCAATTGAATTGAATTGAATTCTCCATGCCCCAAGGTTTCCTCTCTCCTCGTCCTCCATGCCAAGACCATCTTCTCCCTCTCCTCTCCATGCCCAAAGTAGTTTGGGATCCAAGTTGGTGCAATCTAGATGAGAGAAAGGCGATAGAAAGCTAGAAGGCTGCGCTGCTGCAAAGGACAACTGCTGATCTTCGAAAGATGTTTTGAGGATCCTCCAAATTAAATTCAAATTTGATTTTTGGAGATGTGATAGAGAAGAAGAGGATCTCCAGATCCGACCTGAGTGGATACTGGTAGAGGCCAGGCACTTGCGTGGCTAGATCCAGAATCTTTCGCTGCTTACAGGATCATCAACGGGTAATAAGATTATCCTACATCAAAGTAAATTAAATTTGATTTAATTTATCTAAATTTATTTTAATTATTAAAATAATAAAGATCAAATCTGAAATATTCCAGATCTGATTTGGATCAAAGAAAATTTTTTTTGAAATATATCTCTTGATCCGATCAGATTTGAACGAACATGATCTGAAAAATCAAAATTTTTCTTCAGGAATGCCACGGGCGGAGCCAGGATGAGGGCTCTAGGGAGGCTAGGATAGGTGTGGTCTTAGGATTAGGACAGGAGTTATCCTAGGGTGGAGGCAGCATATAGCTCTTCATGGGCTTGAGGTTCAGGTATTGAGGGCCACAAGAGGCTTGATTAGTGCTTCAGAGACCTGAGATGCAAGGTGGAGCAAGGAACCAAAGTTGGAGCTTAAAAGCTATAGAAAAAGAATTTTTTGCAGGTTAGCCAGCTCAGTCCAAAACTGGGTCAACTAAGTCTCAGAGCATAGGCAAAATAGAGAGCTGCACGTTCAGAACTGCTGGCACAGCATAGGACTGGGCTAGCTTAGTTTCAGACTGAGCCGACCCAGTGAAACTTAGCCGGCTCAGTGCTGAGACTGAGCCAGCTCAGTGCATGGATACAGTTATGCGAGGGTCTATTTTGGGCTAAGATCTGGGTTGATCCTAGGGGTCTTAAGGCCTAGTTCAAGAGCTCTTAAGGGGGCTAATTCATGTATGGATTGGGTTAGCCTAGGGAAGTTTTTGAGCTAAGGTTTATTAGGGTTCAGGTGGAAACTCTAGGATAAATAAATCAGGATATTGTAACTTTTTCAATAAGGTTGGAATACAATTGAGCTTTTCTCCCTAACTCTTTCTTCTCTCTTTTCTTTGGTTCCAATACCAAAATCCTAGCTTCTCTCATCTTTCTTAGATCTTCTTCAGTTTGCTGGATTAACACTCAGATTCATGCAAGAGATCAGATCTACGATTGTGGCTTCGAGCAGCCGTAGGAACAACAGAAATGTTTCAACTCAATGGGGTTTTAGAACGAAGAAATCAAACCGTATTAGGTATGGTCTGATCCATGATGAGCTTCATAGACCTTTCTGAGTATCTTTGGGGATATAAAACCAATCACGCTATTTAAAAACTAACACAAGATTCAAATGCCGCAACCAATCATGCTGCACTTTGCCTAACAAAATTATCGTTCTACCTCTATGAGCCATGATGGATTTTCGATGAACCCCTTAAGGATCCAGGTCTGCCATGTAGTGCACTTTGATTCGCCGCGTCTGCTGAGCTAGCCGGTCCGCCAGGATCTATGGATCGACCGGCCAGACAACCATTCACCGATGGGCCAAATGGGCTGAACTTTTGGGCTTTTTTTTATTTTTTCTTTATTTTTCCTTCAAAACTCCATTCTTGGTCTAATTTAGGTCCGATTTGCTCCAAATTTTCTCCATTATGACCCATAAATTGAGCTCTTTTCATTCATGACCTTTTTTTGTAAAAGATAATATAAAAGTATCAATTCTTAAGAATAAAGATGAATTAATTTAATAAATTAATACTTTTATACATATTTTATGTGTTTATCACATCCTTCAACTTGAACTTTGCTCATCCTCGAGTAAAGCAAATAAATTAGCAATATATACCGACTTAGTCTTGAATTAAAAGTTAGGTTTAGACATTCCCAAAGACAGCTGATACTCGGTCAGACCATTAAAGAGGTACGTCGTCGGATTATTAATTTAATCTAATTAGTATTTGAGTGTTAGCCATAAAAATTTTTAGAGATCTTCTTTCACCAACTTTCTACTTTTCTCTTTAAATCCTTTAACTTAATGTAGAAGGGTTTATTATCTTTTTTCAATTTAGTCCCCTTATTACCCATTTTTTTTTCTTTTTTCTTTTAGATTCTTGCATCCCCACCTTTTGATGCGAATCACAATACTTACTTAGGTGAAGGAGCTTGGTTACTCAGTAAGAAAAATGCTAAACCCTCTTTTTAATTCACATTGCCTATCTTTTTATGCAAACCACAATGCTTACTTAGGCGAAAGGGCCCGGTTACTTAGTGGGGACCAATGTATTTTTTTTTTATAAGCAAATTTTAAGAAAGACTTTTGCATATTTTGACCTTTGCATCCAACTCTCATGAAGTAGATTTTTTATTGAGATCAGTAAGAAGAGGGTTCTAGAATTATTCTTAAAATTTGGTCTAGTCAAAATTCTTCCATTTATTTGGTTTTCTTGATAATTTATTTCTCAATATCTCTAAAATCTTTTAGATCGTTAATCATTCATTGATTAGAATATCTAATTAACTCTTAATCAAAATAAAGTTTGGTATATAAAGCTAATTATTTTAAATTATACTTGAGGACTCATAAATTTTAAAGTTAGTTATTCTTTTTCCCAACTTAATTTTCATTATCCTCAATGGAAGAAGAGAAAAACCAAAATATTTTTCAAGAAGGGATACCACCTGATTTATTATTTACAGGTCCTTTCATATACTCCATTAGGTTCATATAGGATGTTTGATGTGCTCCCCCTAACTTAGGCCGATCATCTTTATTGGTTTCCTACAAAAGAAAATAAAAAATTAGAAATTTGAAAGAAAGAAAGAAAATAAATAATGGGCTGCCTTCTAATAAGCACTAAGTTTAAGGTCTTCAGTTAGACCAGGCAATTCTACCTATCCCATGTCAAAAATTAGATTGATAAATTTCAATGATTTTGAATTGTCAATCTCAATAAGATGGCTTATGATCCCAATATTGATAAATTTTAGTAACTTCTCATCAATTTTTAGAAAATAACTTACAACCGCATTCCTAGTCAGTTTAATTTTTCTAATTTTAAGAAGATAATTTATGACCCTATGCATAGACCCTTATTTTGTGAGAATTTCTTCAATTTATTTTTCTAATATTCTCATAAATTAAATTTTTGGATTAAGGATTGTGTTTGATATAAAGGGTACCAGAAGGATATCAATTGGTTCCAAACATGCGTACTTAGGTGTGATCAAGGGAGGATTCAGTTCTGGAAAAGATGGTGATTCTAGAGGAGAAGCTATTAGAACTGGTATTAATTCATACTTCTCAACCCATGGAGAAGTGGTGCTAAAATTGGAAAGCTCTAATGATATTTTTATTTTTAGTATATCCATCTATATTAAAATTATCCACTCCAAAAGGATCCAAACATGTATACACTAGGTCTTGAGAAATAATTCTAGGGGTAGCTTTCTTTATTACATCTTTAGACACATCCATCTCAAAATAATTTTTAGTTTGTATATTGGGCTGGTCTATAATGGTTTCATAAACATTGGAGCTCTCAATCATATATTGCTCCCTTGAGTCAGTTATGGGCTAACTAGATAATTTTTCTTCCTTCCAACTATTGAATGCAATAGTTAGCTGACTAACTTGGATTTCCAGCTAGGCTATTAATTGAGTGTGGGAGTGAATGTTCATATTGAGCCCTTCTAATATATGTAAAACTTCTTCTTTAAATGTAGAACTATAAGTATTTGAAGATGGTTGTTGAACATTTGGATATTGGTATGCCATATAAGTTTCCTTCGGATAACTAAATTCATAATTGATTGCTGGTCGTTATGTCTCATAAAACTTTGAATAGTTTTTCAAACCTAGATTATAGTTGTTGGAGTAAGGATTATAATAATTGGTTTGAGTTGGGGCTGGGTAAATTTGCTTATATGCAAATTTTCAAGATTGATATTTACTGGATATTTACTAGTCAGATGGTTGGGACTTGAACATATATCACACACATGCAAAGATGAGGTAGGAGAGTGTCTCATGTTTAGTAGACGGTCAAGTTTCTGGGACAACTTATTTACCGTATTATGGATATTTATGGAGTTTCTAACCTCATAAATTCCACCACTATTAGGTTCATACATGGGTGTGTAGGGGTCATAGGTATAAGAAGCAGGGGTGAAGTACTCACTTAATTGGTGAAAGGATGTAGCCATAATTTTAGGTTTCCCAACTCTAAGGGTTCGATCAATTTTAGGATCTAAAAGTTGAATTTTTGGATCGTGATGAACAACACCCAAGTAAATACCTTATAATTATACCTTAAAGCAAACACAGATATATATTATTTTTTTTGGATTTTTAAATTTTTTTAATAAAATAAAATGAGATGAAAGAAATTCTAAAGATGAGAGTCTACAGAGTCCTAAATTTAAGAAATAGGTGGGAGGAGTTTTAATTAGATTTGATATTAGTTAGCAATCAAGTTATATAATCAATCCTAGCTAAGGATTATCCTAGATTTAGATAGCTCCTAACTACCAAGGTCACGTTTAAGCCTTTCAAATAAAGAATCAGCCACTCAATTGGCCAGGTAAGTGTAATATCGGTGGGAGTTACCCCGTTGCTTGTCTTAGACATCAATTATGCTTGGCCAGGTAAGCTAATGAAACCAATTATAAACCATCTTCCTTCGGGTCCAGTCATCCCTGAACTACTTATCTTAGACACCAATTGACTTGACTAACCCTAATCCAGTCCAACTCTTAGGATTTCTTATCCTAATGAGCCCGAGTATCCTAAGGCCAATGTCTAATTGATTTTAGATTAAGGTTTAGATTATGCAGATACAAGAAAATGATTTATGTGCAAAGAAAGGATGATCGAATCTCCATCTTATCTTGTTTAATTGGATTTAGTGCCTTTAAAGTATCTTATGGATATGCAATGCAAACAAAATAAGATGTCCAATCAAAAATAAATTTTTTTTTACTTGTTACGTTTTGTGGTTAGGTCTTTAATCTCCTAAACAGCTTATGTGGTGTCAGAATAATTTATTATTTTTTTTAATTTTTTTTAAATTTTAATTATTTTAGTTTTTTTTATTATTTTTAGTTTTTTTATTATTTTTTAATTATTTTTTTTAATTATTTTAATTTTTAAATTTTTTTAAGCAACTAAATCATGATTTCTAGTAACGGCACCAAAATTTGATCGCTGTCATAGGTGGTCAAAAATAAAACCTAACTTACTACTATATAGATAGGATAAATTAGGGTCGAATCCACAGGGATTATGTTAATTATATTTAAAAATAAGATTAAGATTGATTAAAAATAGATTAATTAAAAGACTATTTAAATTAATTAAAAAATAAATTAAATAGTAATTAATCAAAAGAGGAGTTGCAAGTATGGAGATGGTTCTCAGAATTTCAATTGATCACTTATCTAATAGTTGGTATTCTTTTTAATTATGCTATAATTGATATTTAATCAATAAAGATACAATCTATCTTAGAGAGCATGGTCTGTACCCTTAAATCACAGTTCATTCCTTAAAGTTATAGGCTAGTCTAAATTGATTTAGATATAATATCAAGAATTAATTTGAATATAATTTATCCTAAGAGCACGAACTGTACCCATAGATCATGGCTCATCCCAAGGATAATAAATTATTCTAAATTAATTACAAAAAAATAATGATATAAAAATATTATAACTAAAAATAATCTTTATTGTAAATTAAAAAAAAATATAAAAGATGAGAAGTAGAAAATATCATCAAAATAAGATCATAATGATCTCTTGAGAAAGATAGGATTAGCCAGACATTGGAAAGTTTCTCATTGAAAACTTTATCATGTAGCCTTGCTGAAGAACCCGAGCAATAGTCGGTTGTAGGAATCCGGAGTAGGAGAAAAGGTTTGGTGAAGAAAAGATGAAATTTGGTGGTCTATTGAAGTAAGAAAGAAGAAAGAAAGAAGAAAAGAAGAGAGGATGAGAGAGAATTAGGGAGAGAGAGTTTTTAGGTGAAGGGCTTTGGAGAGGCTTAGGAGAGTTTTGGAGAGGTTTTGAGGAGCTTAGAGGGGCTAATCCCCCAAGGGGAGGCTTCCTTGCTTGTTAGTTTTAATTTAGGAGAATTTTTATACAAAGAAAAAGATGAGAAATAGAGTTTGAAAGGGTGAAAAACCATGAAAATTGAGTCAGGATTGGATTCTGCACCCTGTGATGAATTCCAGCTGTAAGATCAAGTTCAAATGGTTCAGATCATGTCAAAATCAACCTTCTACAGCTAAAATAGGGCCCGGATTTGTTTACAGCCATCGGATCAAGCTTGGGGATGAATTTTGACCATCGGATAGGATTTAGATCTCCTTAATCAAGTCAGAATCACCTCCCTAACCGTTGGATCTTCATCGGTGTTGATTTTGGTCGTTGGATCGTGCAAATCAGTTGGGCACAGTTCGTATCAGAGCAGGAAATGATATCAACCATTGGATCTTGATCGGGATGAATGCCTACCATCAGATCATGTAATTACTATTTTTGTAGACCACATAGACCGACCGCACCAAACACCACAACTAATCATGCTGCACTATGCCTGACAAAATTACCGTTCTACCCCTATGAGCCATGATGAATTTTTGGTGAACCCCTTAAGGGTCCAAGTCTGCCACGTGGTGTGCTTTGATTTGCCATGTTTGCTGAGCTGGCCAATCTACACCCAGATCTATGGAATGGCCGGTCGATCTATCGTGCATCGGCAGGCCAAATGGGCCGAATTTTTGCGCTTTTTTTAATTTTTTCTTTATTTTTCCTTCAAAACTCCATTTTGGGTCCAATTTAGGTCCGATTTGCTCCAAATTTTCTCCATTATGATCCATAAATCGAGCTTTTTTTATTCATAACCTTCTTTTCTATAATAGATAATATAAAATATTAACTTTTAAGAATAAAAATTAATTAATTTAATAAATTAATACTTTTATGCATTTATTTTATGTGTTTATCAACGACTTAAAATATGCTCTTGTATTAGCTAAAGTTGGTAGTCCGAAGTCCGATTCTGAGTAGGACTTCAGCCTTCCTTTTTTTTTTTGTAATTGATCTTAGTAACCGATGTAATGAACTTCAACTTTAATGAAATAGCAGTACTTTCAATTATCTTTTTATGTTTCACCTTGGTTTAATACTTGCTAGTCTCTTTACTTTCTTATCATGCCTGATGTTGACGTCATCTAGATTTGATATCCTTCATCCTATAGCTTGTATATTTATCCTCCTTATTTACGAACAAGAGTTTTTGAACTTGATTGGAAGCATCTAAAAACTAGGGATCTTTGTATCCATAGTTTACCTCCTATTTGAGAATCGGAGGTTTTCAGTTCCCATGTGGGTCTTCATCTAAGTCAGAATGAGGTTCTCCTTCTATTCCTGACATGGTGGGCTATCTTTCTTATTAGGATGAGGTCCTCCTTCTATTCCTAACAAGATTGCTGGAGCATATAAGGACCATTGGGAGGGTCTCTTTCTCTTATCTTCTTTTTAAGAATTGGAGGTCTTCACCCTCGCTAGAACGAAGTTAACCTTCTATCTTAAATAATCGAAGGCCTTCACCCTCGTTACGATGGGTTAACCTCCTATTTTAGATAACCGAAGGCCCATTATGATGAGATTAACCTCTTATCTTAAATAATCGAAGGCCTTCATCCTCACTATGATGAGATTAATCTCCTGTCTTAAATAATTGGAGGCTTTGTACTTTATTTAGAAATGAAGTTTAATTGAGTTATTTCCTACTTTTATAGTTTTGAACCAAGGACAAAGATGTTAAATTAAGAAAATTTTATTATAATGAGATTATTGATAGTATATTCTTAAATTTTTTAAGTTCCAAGATTGTGGAAATGTAGCTCCTCCAAGTTTCTTTAGATAATATGTTTCTGGCTAGATGATTTCCATGATCTCATACTGGCCTTTCTAGTTTGGGATAAGTTTTTCTTGATTTTATGGTTGAGAGATATTTGCTCTTCGCAGCACTAGATCTTCAACTTTGAAGACTTTAGCCCTAACTCTGGAGTTGTAGTAGTGGGCCACCTTTTGTCTGTAAGCTGCCATTCAAATTTAGGCTCTCTCTCACTTTTCTTCTAGCTGGTCGAGGTTTGCTCTGAGATCTTGGGAGTTATTTGTTCACTGAAGCCTTCAACTCATACCGAGGGAAGTTCGAGCTCAATTGGTATTATTGCTTTAGTTCCAAAAGCTAGGATGAATGGAGTTTGTCCAGTTGATAACTTTTGGATGGTTCTATAAGCCCAGAGCACAAGATCGAGTTCATTCATCTATGTTTTTTTTGCCCTTTGAAGTCTCGCTTTAATCCCTTATAGTACGGTCTTGTTTGTTATCTCGACTTCATCATTTACCTATGAGTGAGCTACTGATATAAAATGATGGAAGATATTTAGATCTTTACAAAACTTAGCAAATTTTGCTCCTGAGAATTGGCATTGATTATCCATGATGAGAGTCTGAGGTAGGCCGAATCTATAGACTATTGACTTCCAGATGAAGTCTTGTACTTTAGCTTCAGCGATTTTTGCCAGGGGTTCGACCTCAACCTACTTGATAAAGTAATCCACAGCCACTAG
Source organism: Cocos nucifera (assembly GCA_006176705.1). Lineage (NCBI taxonomy): Eukaryota > Viridiplantae > Streptophyta > Magnoliopsida > Arecales > Arecaceae > Cocos > Cocos nucifera. Next base: position 1,264,028 of record QRFJ01000043.1, read on the forward strand.
AATAAATTTTTGCTGTGCCAATGCTATGGAAAAGGATCCAAGTATATCCATCCCTCATTGCAAAAATGGCCAAGGAGCACTTAAATGTGTAAGTTGTGTTGCTGGTTGTCTCTGAATGTTTGCATTTCTCTAGCAATGGTCACATTTTCTCATATAATTAGTGGCATCTTGTTGCATAGTCGGCTAGTAGTATTCTTGATGGAGCAGTTTGTAAGATAATGATCTGGCTCTAAGATGATTTTCATATATATACCTTCATGGACTTTCTGTTAGATGTGTGTCCTAGAAGCCAAATTGGCTGATACTTATAATACACTTTTAAAGATAATTTTATAATTTTATCTATAAATTAATAAATAGATTATTTTTCTATCATAGTATGTATTTAAAAATATCTGTGATACATCTTTTGAGTTAATGATAATGACAATTCATATTTTCAAGAGTTAAAAATTTAAGATATGAATTTTCATAATTAACTCATAAACTACTTCCGACCGTCGGATCATCATCAGGATGGTGATCAATCTAGAAGGTTGGTATACAATCGATTTCTTAGGATAGATGTGCCTTAAGTCTATGGTGTGGAGATAATGGATCAAGAGTATAGGTACTTGTTAGGGAATGAGGGCACTGAGCTGACCACCTCGAGTAGTCATAAGAAAGTCTACCTTCTCATCAATAACTGACTCGATGCTGCAGTGGTGTGTATGGTTCTATGATGTAAGGTGCATCGATAGTTCACCTTGAGGGTGTTATAGTTTGACTACATCATTACTCGATCTTCTAGTCATTCAAAATTTTGAGGTGTATGTTGGCTATAGCATGTTCATTGTAGGAATTGGATTGTACCAATAATGGGATCTATCTATCTCGGTAGATGAGAAGTAGCCTTATGATAATCATGAGATTGAGTTCTTAAGCCCATGGCCATGGTAGAGTGAAGATGATAGAAAGTGTTTCTATTAGGATTTCACATTAGACTTGAATTGAATGATTAATTCATATGACGGACATTGGGTTTGACGAGTTCACCTTAATCCTAATCCTGTTGGGGCTTAAGATAAAAGAACCTAATCACATAGGTAGCTACACCGAGAGGTCTACTTTTAGTTCTGATGGATTGTCACCATATAATGCTAGGTGTCACTGATGGATTTTGGAAGCAATTAGAATGATTTTGATGATCAATCATTCTAATTATATGAATCAGAAAAGTTCTGGTCCATCGAAAGTTGTTTCGATGATGTCGATGATGAAGATCATGACATATCTCATTACTATACATAATTAAACCTAACTGGATCATACAAATAAGAATTTGGGTTTGGATGTCATCAATTGAGCTAACCTAGTTTGATTGATTTGGATTAGATCCAATCAGGTTCAAGGTAATCGTGCTAGCACATGATTGAGCCTGACTTTCTCCTTCTGAAATCTTTCTGATTCATCACAACCAAGTCAAATTTGATTTGACTCATTCTTATATTTTGAATGAATTTATTTTCATCGAACTGGAATAAGTCTAGATTAGATTAATTATAGAAATTAAATTCATTCATAGTCAAATTGGACTAGGATCAAAAGTTGATCTGTTTGAGAGAATTGAGGATCACCTAATTAGATATTTTTAGAAAATTTTTTAGAAATTATTTTAATCTAATTTCTAGATATGTGATAGAGCATGAATTATATATTGGGTGTACCAAATTTCATAATTTTTAAAGGTGTCTAGACTGAGTTATGATAGAGTTTGATTTGGATCAAACTCTTGAGGGAAGAGTCCTAGGTGCAGTAGACTCTTCCTTCTCTACTCATGCCGCCACCTTCAAAATCAGATGGAATCTAGGGATTTTCATGGAGATCAAGTCCAGGAGTCTCAATGGTCGAAAAAATGAGGATTTTGATCAAAGTGGGACTCTAACTTGGTGCTATATTTTTGTATAAGAACCCTTGCGCCAAGGCTCTTCATGTAGAAATACCTTTCATACACAAAGGCTATCATTCTAGATATCCCACACCCCCTCTATCCTCTCGCTCCCTCTCTTCTATATGCCTAAAATGTTAGGCATAAATCTGAGAAGAAGATCCAATCAAATTTGTGAAGAGTTCGGGATCTACGCGACGATGTTCGTAAGACTGACATGCTGCCTTCAGAAATTTTTTGAAGGACTTTTAGATCTGATTCAGCTCTGATCTTTGGAGAAAAGATTTGTGAGGAGAAGATGTTTAGATTCTTCCTGAGTGGATACCGATAGAGGTCAGGCACGTGCGTGGCTTCTTCCAAAATCTCAAGAAACAACAGGATCATCATAGGATAATCAGATTACCCAAACAAGGTATGAAATTAAATTTGATTTAATTTTTATTTTAATTTTTAATATCCGATCATCATAATCAAATCTGAGAACTCTTAGATCTAATTAAATTATTTAGAAATTTTTTTAAAAAATCTATCTCAGATCTGATTAGATCTACATGATCTTGCGACGAAAAATATGATTTTTTCTTCAACTGGTATCAGAGTTGCGTTAGCAGTTCTTCAGATCTATCTTAGATCTGATTTTATTTTTATTTATAATCTATTATTAAAAAATTTTAGATATCACATCAGATGTGATTAGATCTAAAATTAAAAAATTAAATAATTTAGATCTAATATGTATAAGACGCATGACTAGACTAGGTATAGAATAGTTCTACGTGTAGTCTAGTATGATCATGTATTTATTTTGATTAAATATAATTTTAGATATATTTAATTTTTATTTTTTGATATAATAATTATTATAATTAGATCTAAAAGTAAAAATATTTTTTTAATTTTTAATTTATTCATATGAGATATGGAAAATGCATGCTTAGACTAGTCATAGAATAGTTCTATAAGATGTCTAGAATAGTTTTATATTTGATATGATCAAATTTAAAATTTTATCTTTTAGATTTAATATATGATATTTTAGATCTAAAAGTATGCATATTGATGATACATGAGATGTATGCAAGGTATGTATTAGTTAGATTATTTTATATGTGATATATGATCTAACTAGTTTTATAGTAAAAAATTATATTTTTGATTAAGGAGTTTTTCATGATCGTTCGGTCATAAGAATAAAGTAGGATTTAAAGATCCTCTCTCCCATTCGATGGAGTGTTCTTATGGCATGTAGGGGTGCTACGCGTTCATCCTTAATAAAAAATCAGAACTTATTTTTCTGCAAAATCCTAGATCTTGAAATCCTAGGATTTTATTATATATTTTGTTCATGAATCCAAAACTTAATTAAAAATTAAGATTATAAAATTAATTAGATCAAAAAATTATGAATTTTTAGATCTAAGATATATTCATAAAATTGGATTCGGACTTGGGTAGCTCAATTAGGTCTAGCGGTTGATCAAATCGAATCAAAAGTTGGTTAGGTGAGATCAAAGAAAGCTTAGATTTGACCAGCCTAATAGGATTAAGTCTGGGTTAAGATCAAATCACATTGAGATGTGACTCGATCAAGTCAAGACCTAATTTGGCTCTACAGTTCGAGCCTAGATTGTAGGCTAACCTAATTAGTTTTGATTCGATAATTTGGTGTCTAAGGTAAGTCTGACAGATATGACTGACCGATTTTTAATTGGGAGCTACTGATCTGAATGCATTCTTATCGAGTTAATGGCATATCCCTTCCACCGGTTTCACTTACCTAGCCATTTGTGTCGACCTAGTTCTGATTTGAGGTGGCTAACAATTCAAGCCAACCCATTCCACTAGATTAGTCATAATTGTTATGACTAAGTCAAGTCAAGTTTAAAGAGATCTAAATTAAATTTTTCTAAGAAAATATTAAGTCTAAGGTCTTCTACCATTATAGATGTGTGGGCCCTTTCCAAGATTGATTGTTCTCGATTGGATACAGTGATTTAGTTGAAGAAACTAGATCTAGGATTTCAGGATTAGATCTTAAAATATTTTTAAGATTAGGCAACAGAAGACTAAAATTAATTAAAAATTAATTTTAAATATCTAAAAATATCATAAATCTAAGATCTATTATATGATCATGGCATGTTATTGAAGGAAAAATTTAGTTTTTCGGATCAGGTTTATTCAGATCTGATTAGATCAAGAGAGATATTTCAAAATTTTTTTTTTAGATCTAGATCAGATCTAAGATTTTTTAGATCTAGATCAGATCTAAGATTTTTTAGATCTAAAATTATTAGTCTAATAAAATAAAATAAAATAAAATAAAGAATAAATTAAATCTAATTTAATTTTATCTTATTGTGGATAATCTGATTACCCTGTGATGATCCCGATGTCTGCCTGAGGTTCTAGATCTAGCCACGCAAGTGCCTGACCTCTACCGGTATCCACTCAGATAGGATCTGGAGATCTCCTCCTTCTTTATCATTTCTCCAAAAATTAGATTTGATTCTGATTTTGAAGATCTTCAAAATCTCCTTTCGAAGATGTGAGTTGTCTCTTGGAGCAGTGCTGCCTTCTTCCTTTTTCTGTCTCCTTTCTCTTGCTTGGATCGCACTAAACTTGTGCCCAAAAATTCTTGGGCATGGATAGGAGAGAGAACACTTGAAGGTGGCATGGAGGATGAAGAGGGATAGCCTTGTGGTATGGGCAATGGGTCAAGCATCTTTGATCTTGGCGCAGATAGGATTTTTATAGACCCTGTTGCACCATGCAGTGCCACATCATCTCGACCAATCATGGCTTTCTATGCAATCAAATCTAAATTTGATTGGTGGAATGACATCATCTAATTCAATCAGATGAGAGCCCCTCTAAATCAACCTTAGATGGTGCCAAGATTGGGTCAAAGCAGTCTTCTAGGCACCAACCAAGTAGAATCCCTAAAGCAACTGGAGTCCCATCTGTACGAAACTCCAGATGCTTTATCCATGGGCGCACACCTCCCTAAGCATGTGCCCCTTATCTACATTTTAGTAGGTGGACTGGTCCAAGAACTCTCTCCTATGATGGCATGATATATGGGTAGATGTCTAAGTGTCAAAGGTCAACATTTAACCAAATATCCGAAACAAGATTTAGCAGATGACGAAAAATGGTAGGTGTTGTCTTAAATTCATCTTACAAATTAAGACAACCCTTTTCTAACCTAGACAAGCTCTAGCCAAATTAGGTAAAGATACCTGAGTGAGCCCAGACACATTTGGCTCAGTTGAGACAAACTTTAATGATAATTAAAGGAGAATATTAGGCTCAATCGTGTGCTAGGAGAACCTAATTGAATCTAATTCAAATCAATTGAACTAGGTTAGTCCAGTTGATGATATCCAGATTGAAACCCTTGTTTGTGTGATCCAGTTAGGTTCAGTTCCATATGGTAATGAGATATGTCATGATCTCTATCATCGATATCATCAAAATATCTTCCGATGGATCAGAACTTTTCTGATTTAGACAACTAGTATGATTAATCATCTAAATCATTCCAATTGCTCTCAAAATCCACCAGTGATACCTAGTAGCATATGGTAGCAACCCATCGAAACTAAAATTGAACCTCTCGGTGCAGTTACCAGTGTGATTTAGTTCTTCTATCTCGAGCCCTGATTGGATTAGGATTAAGGTAATCTCGTCAAATCCTAATATCCGTCATATGATTAATCGTTCGATTCAAGTCTAATGTAAAAACCATAATAGAAACTCTTTCTATTATTTCACTCTGCCATGGCCATGGGCATATGGACTTGATTCTCATGATCATCATAGGGCTACTCCTCATCTACCGAGGTAGATAGATTCCCTATTGGTACAATCTAATTCCTACAATGAAGATGCTATAACCAACATACACCTCAGAGTTTTGAATAGCTAGGAGACTGAGTCAGGGTGTAGTCAAACTATAACACCCTCAAGGTGAACTGTCGATGCACCTCAGGTCAAAGAACTAGACACACAACTGCAGCTTCGAGTCAGTCATCGATGGAAGGTAGACTTTCTAATGACTGGTCGAGGTGGTCACGCTCAGTGCCCTCATTCTCTAACGAGTACCTATACTCTCGCTCTGATGTCTCTGCACTATAGACTCAAGACTCATCTACTATAAAGAAGCGATTGTACACCAACCTTCCAGATCAATCACCATCCTCATGATGATCCTACGGTCAAGAGCATTTTATGAGTTAATAATGAAAATTCATGTCTTTAATTTTCAACTCTTGAAAATAAGAATTATCGTTGCCATTAACTCAAGGAATGTATCACAGACACTAAATATACATTATGATAGAAAATAATCTATTTTATTATTTATAGTCAAAATTATAATTTTATCCTTAGAAGTGTATAACAAGTGTCAGCCAATTCTGATTTCTAGGGCACACATATCTAACAAACTTCCATTTTACCTAAAGCCAATTGGCTACAAATCTAAATCTCATCTTCTCAAGGTAGGTTTCGATCTTCTACTGGCCCAACGACTTTGTAAGTGGATTTACTGCATTGTCTGTGGAGTTGACTCTCTTGGCCTCGACGTATCCTTTCTCGTGGTAATCATGGATGAGGTGGTATCGCCGCTTGATCTATTTGAATTTTTGATTAGACCTCGGCTACTTAGCAAGGGCTATGGCGCCATTATTATCACAGTACAGAGGAATGGAATTTGATGGCATCACTCCAATTTCTGTGGTGAACTTTTTGTACTAGAATGCCTTCTTCATAGCTTTTAACACAACGACGTATTCTTCTTCCATGGTGGAATATGCTATTACTGTCTATTTGGAACTCTTCCAACTGACAACACCACCATTACACACAAATACATTCCCAAATGTCAACTTTCGATTATCTATATCGAACATAAAATCTGAGTCTGTATACCCTTGGACTTTGAGTTCTCCATTACCAAAAATCAAGAACATATCCTTAGTTCTTCTTAAGTACTTAAGGATACATTTCACAGAAGTCCAGTGTTCTTCTCTTGGATTTGACTGATATCTACTTGTGACACTCACAGCATGGGCTATATCAGGTCGTGTACATAACATGGCATACATGAGGCTCCTTGTTGCAGAAGCATAAGGGATCTTGCTCATGCGTTCAATCTCCTTTGGTGTGTTGGGACACATTTTTTTGGAGAGATGAATGCCATGTCTGAAGGGTACCAATCTCCTCTTAAAGATTTTCATGCTAAACCTCTTTAGCACTTCCTCTATGTACATCTTCTGTGATAGACCTAGCATCCTATTCGATCTATCTTTATAGACTTTGATTCCAAGAATGAAGGATGCTTCTCCTAGATCTTTTATGGAGAATTCTTTAGATAACCATATTTTAACTATGGTCAACATGAGAATATCATTTTCAATAAGAAGGATATCATCTACGTACAGTATGAGGAAGATAATAGCGCTCCCACTAACCTTTCTGAAAATACATGGTTCTTTCTCGTTCTTGATGAAACCAAAAAATTTGATCACATCATTAAAATGAGTATTCCAGCTCCGAGATGCTTGCTTAAGTCCATATATGGATCTTTGCAGCTTGCATACTTTGTGATCAGTATCACTGGATGTGAAACCCAGCGGCTGTTCCATATAGATATCTTCCTCAAGATATCCATTTAAGAATGTCATTTTCACATCCATTTGCCATATTTCATAATCAAAATAGGCTACAACAACAAGCAATGTGTGAATGGATTTAAGCATGGCTACTGGTGAAAAGGTATCCAGATAGTCAATGCCTTTGCACTGACTATAATCTTTTGCCACTAATCTAGCTTTGAATGTCTCTACATTCCCATCTGCACCAATTTTTCTCTTGTAGATCTATTTACACCAAATAGGTACTATACTTTCTAGTGGGTCTACCAAGGTTCAGACTTGGTTTGAGTGCATCGAGTCAATTTTTGACTTCATTATCTCTAACCATTTCTCAAAGTCGATATCTGATATCATCTTGTTATAGGTTTTGGGATCATTAACATGAACTCCATTACCTACAAGGAATATTTTCTCTACTTTCTCTGAAATAGTACCTAAGTCCTCTCAATGGGACGAAAAATCCTTTTCGATCTTCGAGGTGGAGGAGGTAGTGATTGTATTGGCTCAACCTAATTTGGTTCCAAAGGATCCTTAGCTCTTTGCTCTTGGGAGACTTTCTCCTCTAGCTTGATCTGCTTTTCAATGCCGCCATCTTAAATAAACTATTTTTTGAGAAAGATGGCATGTCGACTCACAATCACATTGTGATCTTCTGAAATATAGAAATAATATCATAATGATTCTTTAGGATATCCTATGAATCAAGCTCGAAAGGACCTATAGTCTAACTTGTCCGTTTGTTATCTTTTGACATGAGTCGGACAACCCCAAATTCTGATATGACTCAGATTTGGTTTCTTACCATGCCATATCTTATAGGTGTGGTAGGAATGATTTTAGAAGGAATCCCTATTCAGTAAATATAATTGCAAGTTAACAAACTGAGTATCTCCCAAAGAAAATCAGGAAGGTCTGTGAAGCTCATCATGGATCGATCCATATCTAATAGGATCCGATTTCCTCTGTTCTGAAATTCTATTGAGTTGAGGTATTTCAGGTGGAGTCCATTGAGAGACTATGCCATTTTACTTGAGATAGTCCAAAAATTTTTGACTAAGGTATTCACCTCCTCGATCTGATCGAAGAACCTTAATGGGTTTTCTAGTTTGCTTTTTCTACTTCATGTCTGAATTCTTTGAACTTTTTCAAAAGCTTCAGACTTGTGTCTCATAAGATATACATACCCATATCCTAGATAAATCATCGATAAAGGTTAATGAAGTAGACAAAATTGCCTCTAGCCAGGCACATCAAATGGGCCGCACACATCAGTATGTACTAGGGCAAGTAAATCTCGTGGCCCTTTCCTCCATGTCCCACAAAAGGGAAGTTTAGTCATTTTGCCATTGAAGACAAGATTCACAAGTTGGATATGACTCGAAAGTCAATGGACTCAATAGCCCAATTTTCTCTAATTTGTTAATCCTATCTTCTACTATATGACCTAGTCTAAGGTGCCATAGATACCTATCGTTTGGACTATCCCTGGGTTGTTTTGATTTTATGGCATTCACATTTTACTCGATATTAAAAATAGATACATCAATATGTAACTGATAAAGACCGTTAATAAGAAAATCATTTGTAATTTATTTCTTTCATAAAGAATGTTACAATGGTTCCTAAGAAAACTAATTACATAGCCTTTTAGTGCTAAACATGAGATAGAAATCAAATTCCTGCTTACTGCAGGCACATAATAACAATCCTTAAGTACTAAATCTAAACCAGATGATAGTCGAAGAGGGTAGGTTTCCATGGTCATAGCAGCAACCTTTGCTTCATTTCTAATGCGTAGGATCATCTCGCCATCCCTCAGCCTCCTGCTATCCTCAAGACCCTACATGGAAGTGTACAAATGAGCACTAAAACTAGAGTCAAGCACCCAACTGGATGCAGAAGAAATTGTAAGGTTAGATTCAATAATGAGCATACCTCCAAAAGGATTTGTCTTCTTATTTTTTAGGATGGCCAGGTATGTAGGGTAGTTCCACTTTCAGTGGCCGTCAGTGTTGCAATGAAAATACTTTCCTTTGTCAGCGGCCTTCTTCTTCATTTCTACCTTCTTTTTCTTTCCTCCTTCTATCTTTTGCCTTTTCACAGACTTCTTCTTTCCAAAAGACTTTCTCTTGGAAGAAGTCCGTTCCATAGCAAATACTGAGCCTTTAGAACCTTTCATTGAAAGCTCAACAGTAACCAGCATGTTCATACGCTTAACCAGAGTATTTTGAAGTTTATTCATATGGTAGTTCATGATGAACTACCCATATGCATCAGTCAAGGATTGTAGAATTATATCATTCTGCAGATCCAGGTCCAACTTCACTCCGAGCTTCTCAAGCTCTTTCAAGTTCTTAATCATCATCAGATAATGATCTTGGACTGACTGCCCATCATACATTTTTGCCTTGAATAGTCGTTTAGTGATATGATATTTGGCTGTGCAACTTTGTTCACCAAACATCTCTTATAGGTGAGCCAATATTTGGTGGACGTCTTGATATCTTCATATTAGCGCTGAAGCTCATCAGACATCAAGCCCAATATATAGTATCTAGCATTGTTATCTTCGTCCATCCACTTATTAAGAGATGCTCTCTATTCAATGGATCGATGAGCTAGTAAGGTAGGAAGATCCTGGTCCAATACATGAATTAACTTCTTGAAATCCAAAATAATTTTGAAGCTCTAAAGCCAATCCTTATAATTGGATCCAGTCAGTCTATGGGTGTACAGGATATATGGTAGTGGGTTGGATGTAGACATTTTGCTTTTCCTATAGAGAGTCAAAGTTTCTAGTTAGATATTGTAATTAAGACTTGATTAATTTATTTAGGGGTCTAATTTTTTAAACAAATTAGTTTCAACTATTTTCTCAAATCCCTATACTCTCTCTGTAGAGATGCAAAAATCTCTATGATTATAGATTTCTAATGGGTGGTGTAGTCCCACCAACTGACTCATCACCTCACCTAACAGTTACCGGTGATGGGTTAGCCAATGAGTGGATAACTCTTATCCAATGATTCTCTAATCATGGTGCACCCAAACTTGATCTCTAATTCATGAATCTCATTGTACCCAAAATATTGATCCACTCCTTAGTTAAGTCAGACCTACCATTTGCACAGATTAGATTCCTAATTGGGTCTCTCATCGTATCCAGAATATTGAGCCCAATTTATCCTCTAGCCTATAGCATCCAATGCCTAATAGATATGGTTGCGTCTTCTCGATGCAATTGAACTACTATGACCAGCCAAGAACAATCAACCTCAGAAAGGGCCCGCATATCTACAATGGTGGAAAATCTTAGACAATCTTTTCTTAAGAAGATTTGATTTAGGTCTCTTTAAACCTAACATACAATAGCCATAAGAATTATGACTAACCTTATGGCATGGATTAGCTCAGATTGTTAACCACCTTAGATCAAGAGTGGGTCGACAAATATGGCCAGGTAAGTAAGACCGATTGAAGGGATATGCCATTAACTCGATAAGAACGCATTCGAGTCGAGTAGCTCTCAATTAAAAATTAGTCGATCGTATCTGTCAGACTTACCTTAAACACCAAATTGTTGAGCCAGAACTAATCAGGTTAGCTTATAATCCAGACTCTAACCACTAAGCCTAATTAGGTCTTAGCTTGATCGATCACTCATATGATTCGATCTTGACCCAGACTTAATCCTATTAGGCTGATCAATTTAAGCACTCTTGATCCCATCTAACCAACTCTTGATTCGGTTTGATCAACCGCTTAGACCTAATTGAGCTATCCCAAGCCCGAACCCATAATTTTATGAATATGTCTTAGATCTGAAAATTTTTAATTTTTAGACTAATAATATTTCATAATCTTAATTCTTAATTAAGTTTAGGATTCATAAATAAAATATGTAAATAAAATCCTAGGATTTCAGGATCTAGGATTTTGCAGAAAATAAGTTTTAGATTTTTGATTAAGGACGAATGCGCAGCACCCCTACACATCATAAGAACACCCCATCAAATGGGAGGAGAGGGCATTTAAATTTTATTTTATTCTTATGATCGGATGGCCAAGGGGAATACCTTAATCAAAAATATGAAAACTACAAAACTAGTTAGATCTACATCATATATCTCATATATAAAAAAATAATCTAACTATAAACATGTTTTGCATACATCTTCATGTATCATATCATGCATATTTTCAGATCTAAATTATCTCATAATCATCTAAAAAATTAAATTTAAATTGATCATATCAAAATAAAATCTATTCTAGATAATTATGTAAAACTATTCTACAACTAGTTTAAACATGCATTCATCATAGCTCATATGAACAAAAATTAAATAACTATTTTTTCTATATTTAGATCTTATTATAATATTTATAATATTAAAAAATAATAAATAAATAGATCTAAAAATTATAACTAATCAAATTAAATTATGATCATGATAGACTATACATAGAATAATTCTATTCTACAACTAGTCATGCATCTTGTACAACTTAGATCTAAATTATTTAATTTTTTAATTTTTAATTTTAGATCTAATCACATCTAATATGATATCTAAAATTATCAAATTATTAGATCAAAATTAAAATAAAATTAGATCTAATAAAAAATGCAACCTGGCTTTGATACCAATTGAAGAAAAAATATAGTTTTTTGGATCAGATTCGTTCAGATCTGATTGGATCAAGAGAGATATTTTAAAAATTTTTCTCTTAAATTTAGATCAGATCTGAGACTTTTCAAATTTGATATTATTGATCTAACAAAATAAAATAAAATAAAATAAAAAATAAATTAAATCTAATTTAATTTTATCTTGTTGTGGGTAATCTGATTACCCTGTGATGATCCTGATGTCTGCCTGAGGTTCTAGATCTAGCCACGTAAGTGCCTGACCTCTACTAATATCCACTCAGATAGGATCTAGAGATCTCTTCCTTCTTTATCATTTCTCCAAAAATTAGATCTGGATATGATTTTGAAGAACTTCAAAAACTCCTTTCGAAGATGTGAGTTGTCTCTTGCAGCAGTGTTGCCTTCTTCCTTTTCCTGTCGCCTTTCTCTTGCTTGGATCGCACCAAACTTGTGCCCAAAAATTTTTGGGCGTGGATAGGAGAGAGAACACCTGAAGGTGTCATGGAAGAGGAACAGGGGCAACCTTGTGGCATGGGCAATGGGTCAAGCATCTTTGATCTTGGCACAGATAGGGTTTTTATAGATCCTATTACGCCACGCAGTGCCACATCATCCTGACCAATCATGGATTTTTGTGCAATCAGATCTAAATCTGATTGGTGGGATGACATCATCTGATCCAATTAGATGAGTGCCCCTCTGAATCATCCTTAGATGGTGCCAAGACTGGGGTTAAGCAGTCTTCTAGGCTCCATCCAAGTAGAATCCCCGAAGCAACTGGAGTCCCATCTATATAGGACTCTAGATGCTTTATCCATAGGTGCATGCCTCCCTAGGCGTGCAGCCCTTATCTGCTTTTTAGTAGGTGGACTAGTCCAAGAACTCTCTCCTATGATGGCTTGACACATGGGCAGATGTCTAAGTATCAAAGGTCAATGTTTGACCAAATGTCTGAAATAGGATTTAGCAGATGATGGAAAATGGCAGGTGTTGTCTCAAATTCATCTCATAAATTAAGACAACCCTTTTTTGACCTGGACAAGCTCCAGTTAGACCAAGTAAAGGTATCTGAGTGAGCCCAGACATATTTGGCTTAGTTGAGATAAATTTTAATGATAATTAAAGAAGAACATTAGTCTCAATCGTGTGCTAGCATGATTTTCTTGAACCTAATTGAATCTAATTCCAATCAATTGAACTGGATTAGTCCAATTGATGATATCTAGATCAAAACTCTTATTTGTGTGATCTAGTTAGGTTCAATTCCATATGGTAATGAGATATGTCGCGATCTTTATCATCGACATCATCGAAATATCTTCCTATGGATCAAAACTTTTCTGATTCAGACAACTAGTATGATTGATCATCTAAATCATTCTAATTGCTTTCAAAATCCATCGATGACACCTAGCAGCATATGGTGGCAACCCATCAGAACTGAAAATGAACATTTTGATGCAGTTACCTATGTGATTAAGTTCTTCTATCTTGAGCCCCGACTGGATTGGGGTTAAGGTAATCTCATCAAATCCTAATATCCATTATATGATTAATCATTCAATTCAAGTCTAATATGAAAATCTTAATAAAAACTCTTCTTATTATTTCACTCTGCCATGGCCATAGACTTATGGACTTGATTCTCATGATCATCATAGGACTACTCTTCATCTACCGAGGTAGATAGATTCTCTATTAGTGTAATCCAATTTCTATAATGAACATGCTATAGCCAACATATACCTCAGGATTTCGAATGGCTAGGAGATCGAGTCATGGTGTAGTCAAACTATAACACCCTCAAGGTAAACTACCGATGCACCTTAGGTCAAAGAACTAGACACACAACTGCAGCTTCGAGCCAGTCATCGACGAGAAGGTAGACATCCTAATGACTAATCGAGATGGTCACGCTCAATGCTCTCATTCTCTAACGAGTACCTGTACTCTCGCTCTGATGTCTCTATGCTGTAGACTCAAGACTCATCTACTATAAAGAAGCAATTGTATACCAACCTTCCAGATCAATCACCATCCTTATGATGATCCTATGGTCAGGAGCATTTTATGAGTTAATAATAAAAATTCATGTCTTAAATTTTTAACTCTTGAAAATAAGAACCATCATTGCCATTAACTCAAGGGATGTATCACAGACACTAAATACACATTGTTATAGAAAATAACTTTTTTTATTATTTATAGTAAAAATTATAATTTTGCCATTAGAAGTGTATAACAAGTGTCAACCAATTCTGGCTTCTAGGGCACACATATCTAACATTTATTAAATTAAAAATTAAAAAATACAAAGGAAAGAAAATATGTTGATCTTATCAACATGCAACAATACTACATCTAATGCAGTTATAAAACCAATAGATCAAATCTAATACCTGTGCAAGTTCGACCTTCTAACTTGCTGATCCAGACTTTAGGATGAAGTCATGAGCCACATAAGCATTCGACCTCTAGGAGTCATCCACACAAGCCCACGAGCACGATCAAAAATCCTGATGCAAGAAATCAATACAGTATGCTAGTACTATGCTGATCTTTCTTCGATGGTCAATTAGATGCCTCCTTCTTCTGGATTTGGACTCTTCCAAAGAGGAGGAGAGGAGGTTTCAAATATAAGACACTCTTAGAAAACTCAAAGAAGGAGGAAGAAAAGAGGTGAACATAGCAACCCTAGAAGAAGACCCTCTTCTTCTTCTCTTTGCTCTCACCTAGACACCTAGTTTTGTGTCGATTGAATCTCATTGCCCAAGAATCATTTCCCTCTGATTTTCACACACCTAAATTCTCTCTCAAAGGTCTATGTTTCATGAAAAATTAAAGTAAAAATTTATTTTAAATAATAAGTTATGGAAGAGCCTTGTTTAGGTTAAATTTCTAGACAAGGTAGGACCATATATGGCAAGTTGCTAGGGCGCCCAACACTTGGGCGCCCCCTCTTCATCCCATGTCGTGGACCACCACAAAAGATCACACAAAAACCCTCTTTTTACCATGAAAATCATAAAAGAAATCAGGGTGGGGTGGCACACAAGGGAAGAGTCAATATTTGTTGGGATTCTATCATATAGAGTCCAATACCACAACAACTTTCCATCTATTGACTTGGTCCTTAACTAATTCTCAAATAAATAGGAGAGAAAGAGAAGGGCATGCATGAGAGGACCTGGAGAGAGGATTTTTCATGGAAAAATCCTTAAAAATAAGAGTTGGGGGGGTGGGGGGGTGGGGGGGTGGGGTTTTGGGGCTAAGGTGGCGCAAGGAGGGGAAGTCCTAGTCATACTAGGACTTCCAATTTGACTTGGTCAAACAAAATCTTTTAACCAAATTAAATCAGATTTATTTCAAATCAATTAGAATAGGTCTTAGTCCAACCTAAACCTTAATTAAATCAAATTTAATTTTAATTTAATTTTTAATTAAATTAGAGATTAGGTTAATACAACTTGACTTGGTCCAACTTGATCTTTAAACCAAATAAATCAGATTGGAAGTCCAACCAAGTCTTACAAGGACTTCCAATTTGACTTGGTCGAACTTGATCTTTAGATCAAAATAAAATTAAAATTTATTTAACCTAATTAAAATATATCTTAATCCAATTAAGAACCTAATTAAATTAAATTAAATTTAATTTAATTCTAATTTAATTTCTAATCAGATTAAAAAGTTGGGTTGACCCAAGTCCTAATTGAACTAGGGCTAGTTCTTCTATGTACTTGGTTTATTCAATAAGCCAATTAGACTTAATCTAATCAAGCTCAAACTAAATTTAATTAAATCATATTTAATTATACTTAATTTCAATCCTTTAGCTTAATCAAATTAAGCTAAATAGCAGTTGAATTGCTAATCGATCCTCCTGCAATACTTGTGTTAGGTTAAACATCAATCGTATTGATCGTTTAACCCTAGAATGATTCTAAATCGCTGATCAACCATCCGATCGGATCATAAACTCTAATGTGTGTGACCTCATAGGTCCGAACCTAAGTTAGTAGCACAAAAATAGATTTCTTTATCAATCAAAGTAACCATCTAGCAATGGTATCCAATGGCCAGATAGGTCGAATGTGTAGAACAACATTCTTAGAACCCATGCGGATATAGTTTCCATATAATTTATCCCCTTGACCAAAATACTTGTAGGACACCTTAGAGTTCAACTGTCAACTCTGATAAGGTTGTCCACATTGTATTTCGAAATATCAAATCCATCTGATGGATTACCCTTGCCAAGATTTTGCTATATTGAAATACAGTGATACATTTTTCTCTAACTCTTGGAGTGGTCAATTTCATCTTGATCACACACCAACTTCGCAAGTACTTGACTATGTCTAGAAGCCTTTCATTACTGAATTAAAAATTTAGTTAGTCCAATATCAAAGCACAGTGAGTTGCTTCCGAGTCACTGAGGTGATCTCAGCTCTAAGGGACACTTATACCTATATCCCATCAGAGACATTCTCGACAGTAGAATGCTTTGGGGTTGGTCACGTTCAATGATGATGTACCCATACATCTCACCTGTATGCCATTCCGGTGTCTCCATACTTCTTGGTTAAGAGAAAAATCAACCTATATGGCATACAACGACCCATGCTCGATAGATGCTGTTGTCCTAATTAACAGCCTATCATTTGATCGTGAATAAATTTAAGAATTAATCGATAAATCCTCTCTTTATCGAATCTAAATAGTCCTAAGGACTTCATCACAAGAATAGAGTTCATTAAAAGATGAATACTTTATGATGAAAAGATGCCAAAAATATATTTTATTCATTAATGAATCAATTATAGATACAATGTAGCTCAACCATCAACAAGCTGATGATTAGCTTTGGGACACATTTTCCAACAACTCCCACTTGTCCTAAAGCCACTTGGCACAGTATCTAATACCTATCTTCGACTTGTGGTTGTCGAACTTCTTTATCGTCAGGACTTTAGTGAAGGGGTCGGCCAGGTTCTTCTTTTCATCGATCTTCTAAAGGTCGACGTCACCTCGATCCATGATCTTTCAGACCAGATGAAAGCGGTGCAGAATGTGCTTCGTCTACTGACATGCCTTCAGTTTTTTTGTTTGAGCAATGGGACCAGTGTTATCACAGTAGAGTAGGACCGAACCATCAAGGGAGGATGCTACTCTAAGCTCGATGGTAAACTTCTTCAGCCACACAGCTTTCTTTACATCATCTGATGCTGCTATGTACTGTGCTTTACAAATAGAGTCTGCCACAGTATGCTACTTGAAACTCTTCTAGCAGAGCTCCACCATTTAGAGTAAAAATATATCCTGACGTGCTTCTGCTTTCATGATGGTCAGATTGAAAGTTGGAGTCTGTAAATCCCATAAGTTTCAGATCTGACTTGCCATAAACCAACCATTGGTCCTTAGTATTTCTCAAATACTTAAGTATGGCTTTAACCACTTTTTAGTGGTTTTCTCCAAGATCAGATTGGTATCTACTCACTACTCCTAATGAGTATGCTACATCTAATTTTGTGCATGTTATGGCGTACATGATAGATCCCACTATCGAAGCATATGGGATTCTACTCATACGCTCTCTCTCTTTAGGAGTTGTCGGACAATCCTTCTTAGAGAGAGAAATTTCATGGCCTATCAAGAGATAGTCTTTTTTAAAATTCTCCATGCTGAACCTCTTCAGCATAGTATCTATGTACATAGACTGGGATAATCCAAGCATCCTCTTAGATCTATCTCTATAGATCTTCATCCCTAGGATGTAGGATGCTTCTCCCAAGTCCTTCATGGAGAACTATGATGACAACTAGACTTTTATTTTCTAGAGTGTGGGGATGTTATTTTTGATTAAGAGAATGTCATCCACGTACAAGACAAGAAATACTATTGCTGGACCATTTGCCCATTTATAAATGCAGGACTCTTCTCCATTCTAAACGAAGCCATATGTTTTGATCATCTTATCAAAATGCATGTTCCAACTCCGAGATGCTTACTTCAATCCATAAATGGATCTCTGAAGCCCGCACACCTTGGACTCATCTATGGATGTGAACCCCTCAGGTTGTATCATATACACCTCTTCAGTCAGCTCTCCATTTATGAAAGCTATTTTCACATCCATCTGCCAGATCTCATAGTCCAGATGGATAGCTATTGCAAGCATTATCCAAATGAATTTGAGCATTGCCATAGGGGAGAACGTCTCGTCATAGTCAATACCATGACGTTGATGATACTCCTTGGCAACCAGATGGACTTTATAAGTCTCCACCTTTCTGTCTGCACCCCATTTTCTTTTGAAGATTCATTTACACCCAATGGGTTTAATCCCTTCGGATGGGTCAACCAATGTCTACACATCATTGACCTTCATGGACTCCATTTCAGATTTCATGGCCTTATGCCATCTCTCAAAATTAGGTCTTCACATAGCATCCATGTAGGTGATCAGATCCTCATTGTTCTCATCGAGTTCGATGGGATCACCATCCCAGACCGAGAAATCATAGTATCTGTCCAATTCTAGTTCAACTATAGGTATCGATTTTTTTATTTGTTGAACTTTCTTAAGTTCAACCTTAGAAGCAATAGTTCCTTCATCAAGGAACTTCTTTTCCAAAAAGATTGCCTTAAGACTGACGAACATCTTTTGTTCTTCAGCATGGTAGAAATAGTAACCCTTACTTTCCTTGGGATATCCTATAAACACACACTTATCAAATCAAGGTCCAAGCTTATTTGTATACAAATGTTTGACATAGGCCGAACAACCTCAAACCCGTAGGTGTGAGAGTGTAGGCCTATGCCCAGTCCATATCTTATATGAAGTCTTTGCGATAGATTTACTCGATACATTGTTCAATATATAACATGCAGTCTCAAGAGCATAATCCCAAAATAAAATAGGCAGACTAGCAAAACCCATTATGGATCGAGCCATGTCCAATAAGATTCGATTTCTCCTTTTCGATACACCATTATGCTATGGTGTCCTAGGAGGAGTCCACTATGAGAGAATCCCATTCTCTCCTAGATATATCAAGAACTCATTGGATAGATATTCACCTTCTTGATTCAATCGAAGAGTTTTAATATGCTTTTCAGTTTGTTTTTCTACTTCACTTTAGAATCTTTTGAATATTTCAAATAAATCCGACTTATGTTTCATCAGATAAACATATCCATACCCAGATAGATCATCTATGAAAGTTATGAAGTAGAAATATCTACCTCTGGCACTTGTGCTCATTGGTCCACATACATTAGTATGTACTAGACCTAAGAGCTCAGTAGCTCTTTCATCCTTTCCAGTAAAAGATGACTTGATCATTTTTTCAAGAAGATAGAACTCACAGATCAGAAGTGATTCACAATCATTGACTTCGAGGATTCCCTCTTGGATCAACCTATTTATCCTATTCTTATTAATGTGATCCAGCCTACAGTGCCATAGGTAGATATCAGAGACGTTATCTAATCTAGGATATTTTTTAGAAGTGTATATTACACTCACAAGCTGTGATAAAATATAAATATCATTTTTTATTATCCTTGTATTATTGTAACATTATTCATAATGATATCACAATAATCTTCCTTTATAGATAAATGATAACCATCCTTGGCCAAAAGGCTAATAGAGATTATATTCATTAGAAAGGAAGAACAATAATGACATTCATTTAAAGAAATGATATTAGTATTGAGAATAAGTTGAACTATTTCCATAGCTAGAACTGGAACAGACCTTCCATCTCCAACATTCAGGAATTGCTCATTATTCTCAAATCTTCTACTAATTTGAAGTCCTTGCAACGTATTGCAAATATGGACTGGACTTTCGATATCCAATACCTAAGTAGAAGTATCATAAATAGAAAAATTATAAGGTGTTATCATATAACATTCTTGATCAGCAACTACTTGCTCATCTCTCTTATTCAGCCTATTGGGGTCATGGAAATCACGATACTAAGGACATTTCCTCTTTCAATACCCCTGCTTCTTACAATGAAAGCACTCTGCCTGATCTAGGTTATTCTTGGACCTTATGTTTAAATTGGGCATAGAGGTCCCAGCATGAACCACTTCGTGCTGCTGAACAACATTCAACTTTCGATACTTATTATCGAAGTTGGATCCCATAAGTTAATCACTGTTTAATAGTGAATGGAACAACTATGGTTAGGGTTTGACTGCATAAAGGAGAACCAAAATTCTAATTAGTAATTGATTCATTAAACCTAAAGATTTAGATTTTAATCAAAAGATTTCTCTCACTATTTTATTCGAATTGGTAGCTTCTACTTTCAATTCGAGGAATTACCCTAATTCCTTAGTGGGTACTAGAATCTATATAGACTACACACAAGTCCAACTATGGTTGGTCAATCTATGTACATCTAAGGATAGGTTCATAACCAATTATTTCTTCAAATAATTTTTAGTAATTTAAGCCTAACCATACTTGGTCCATCTAACTAATGAATGATTAAGCCCAACCATAGTTGGTCAGCCTAACCACCATTTAAAGAGATGCGGCCAAGAAATCATATTATAAATGATAATTTCATTAGCGGATAAGCACCAGGCCTATGGACCTCTAATGATTATCCAACTAATAGATCCATTATCATCCAATTAATGGAAGGCTATGACCTAGTTATCACCATAACTATTTTATTTTAAGAACCTAATAATTTTAGAGAATTTAATTAATTTAATTTAGAGAAAATGTCAGATTAACTAGCTTATCATGGTCCTCTCACTAGCTTCACCTAATCAGCTTAAAGGAGACCATTAATAGGCTGATCTAGGAGCACCCAAATTAGTCACATTGATTTATCTAGCTGATATGGGTCTGAAGAAAAATCCTGATTTTTCAGACCAGGTTCGTTCAAATCTAATCGGATCAAGAGATATATTTCAAAAAATTTTTTCTTTGATCCAAATCAGATCTGGGATGTTTTAGATCTAATTTTTATTATTCTAATAATTAAAAAAAATATAGATAAATTAAATTAGATTTAATTTATCTTGATGTAGGGTAATCCTATTATCCATTGATGATACTATAAGCAGTGGAAGATTCTGAATCTAGCCATGCAAGTACCTAGCCTCTACCAGTATCCACTCGGGCTGGATCTGGAGATCTTTTTCTTCTCTATTACGACTCTAAGATCAGATCTAAATCTAATTTGGAGGATCTTCAAAATAGCTTTCGAAGATCAGCAGTTGTCCTTTGCAGCAGTGCAGCCTTCTAGCTTTTTGTCGCCTTTTTCTCGCCTAGATTGCACCAACTGAGATCCCAAACTTCTTTGGGCATAGAGAGGAGAGGGAGAAGATGAACTTGGCATGGAGGAGGAAGAGAGAGGCAGCCTTGGGGCATAGAGAATTATTCTTTTTTTTGAGTTGGGCGAAGGGTCTTATTTATAGACTAAGCATGATCCAACTCCTCTTCATCCCAACCAATCACAACCCTTTATGAAATCAGATCTAAATATGATTGGTGGGAATAGAGTCCCTTGGATTCATCCTTAGATGGTGCCTAAGATCAGTCAAAGTTGGTTCTTAGGAGGAGTCTAATCAGAATCCAATAAGGAGATGGAGTCCCTATCCAACAGGGACTCTTGGGCGCCTCAAGCTTGGGCGCACACCATCCTCCTTGCCAATTTCTAGCAGGGGGACAAGCCCCCACCAGCTCTCCAATAGGTGCGTGACATGTGGACAGAAGTCAAAGTGTCAATGGTCAATATTTGATCAGTCAAAGGTCAACTTTTGACCAAAGTCAAAGGACGAGAAATGACAGATGATCAAAAATGGTAGGTATTATCTTACAAAATAAGACAACCCTTTTCTGACCTAGACAGGCTCTAGTCAGACCAAGTGAAGGCCTCTGATCGAGCACAAACTCCTTTGGCTCAGTCAGGACAACTATTTATGATAGTAAAAGAAGAACGTTAGGTTCAATCGAGTGCTAGCATAATTTCTTTGAACCTAATTGAATCTCATTCAGATCAATTGAACTGGATCAGTTCAATTGATGATCACCAGATTCAAACCCTTGTTTGTGTGACCCAGTTAGGTTCAGTTCTATATGGTAATGGGATATGTCATGATCTCTATCATCGACATCATCGAAACTCCTTTCGATGGATCAGAACTCTTCTGATTCGAACAGCTAGAATGATCGATCATCTAAATCATTCTAATTGCTCCCAAAATCCACCAGTGACACCTAGCAGTATATGGTGGCAACCCATCAGAGCTGAATGCGAACCTCTTGGTGCAGCTACCTGTGTGATTAAGTTCTTCTATCTTGAGCCCCGATCAGATTAGGGTTAAGGTGAACTCGTCAAACCCTAGTTTCTGTCATATGATGTAATCATTCGATTCAAGTCCGATGTGAAAATCTAAATAGAAACTCTTTCTATTATTTCACTCTGCCATGGCCATGGGCTTCTGGACTTGATTCTCATGATCATCATAGGGCTGCTCCTCTACCACCGAGGTAGATAGATTCCATCTTGATGCAATCCAGTTCCTACAATGAACATGCTATAGCCAACATACACCTCAGGGTTCCATATGGCTAGGAGATCCGAGTTAATGGTGTAGTCAAACTATAACACCCTCAAGGTGAACTACCGATGCACCTTAGGTCAAAGAACCAGACACACCACTGCAGCATCGAGTCAGTCATTGACGAGAAGGTAGACTTCCTAATGACTACTCGAGGTGGTCACGCTCAGTGCCCTCATTCTCTAACGAGTACCTGTACTCTCGCTCCGGTGTCTCCACACCATAGACTCAAGACTCATCTACTAAAGAGAAGCGATTGTACACCAACCTTCCGGATCAATCACCATCCTCGTGATGATCCTATGGTCGGGAGCATTTTATGAGTTAATAATGATTATTCATGTCTTAAATTTTCAACTCTTGAAAATATGAATTATCATTACCATTAACTCAAAGGATGTATCACAGACACTAAATACACATATGTGATAGAAAATAACCCATTTTATTGATTATAGTCAAAATTATAATTTTGCCCTAGAAGTGTATTACAAGTGTCAGCCAATTCTGGCTTCTAGGGCACATATATCTAACAATCTCTCATTTGTCCTAAAGCCAATTGGCTACAAGTCTAAGTCCCATCTTCTCAAGGTGGGCCTCGATCTTTTATTATCCCAACAGCTTTATAAGTGGGTCTACCGCATTATCTGCGGAATTGACTCTCTTGACCTCGACGTAATCCTTCTCGAGGTAATCGTGGATGAGGTGGTATCACCGCTCAATGTGCTTGGATTTCTGATGAGATCTCGACTCCTTAGCAAGGGCTATGATGCCATTGTTGTCACAGTACAGAGGAATGGCATAACTCCAATTTCTGCGGCAAACTTCTTATACCAGAATGCTTCCTTCACAGCCTTTGATACAGCGATATATTCTGCTTCCATGGTGGAATCTGCTATCACGGTTTACTTGAAATTCTTCCAGCTGATAGCACCACCATTGCACACAAACAGACTCCCAAATGTCGACTTTCGATCATCTACATCGGACATGAAATCCAAGTCTGTGTATCCCTAGACTTGGAGTTCTCCGTTACCAAAGACCAACATCATATCCTTAGTTCTTCTTAAGTACTTAAGGATACATTTCACAGAAGTCCAGTGTTCTTCATCTGGATTTGACTGATATCTGCTTGTGACACTCACAGCATGGGCTATATCAGGTCGTGTACATAGCATGGCATACATGAGGCTCCCTATTGCAGAAGCATAAGGGATCTTGCTCATGCGTTCTATTTCCTCAGGTGTGCTAGGGCACATCTTCTTGGAAAGATGAATACCATGTCTGAAGGGTATTAATCCCCTCTTAGAGTTTTCCATACTAAACCTCTTTAGTACTTCCTCTATGTACATCTTCTGTGAAAGTCCTAGCATCCTATTCGGTCTATCCCTATAGACCTTAATTCCTAGAATAAAGGATGCTTCACCTAGGTCTTTCATGGAGAATTCCTTGGACAACCATATTTTGACTGTCGTCAACATGGGAATATCATTTTCCAATAAGGAGGATGTCATCCACGTACAATACGAGGAAGACAACAGCGCTCCCACTGATCCTTTTTGAAGACACACGATTTTTCTTCATTTTTGATGAAACCAAACTATTTTGATCACATCATTGAAATGAGTGTTCCAGCTCCGAGATGCTTGCTTAAGTCCATATATGGACCTTTGCAGCTTGCAAACCTTGTGATCAGTATCACTGGATGTGAAACCTAGCGGCTGTTCCATATAGATATCTTCCTTAAGATATCCATTTAAGAATGCCGTTTTCACGTCCATTTGCCATATTTCATAATCGAAATAGGCTGCAACGGCAAGCAATGTGCGGATGGATTTTAGCATAGCCACTGGGGAAAAGGTATCCTGATAGTCAATGCCTTCGCGTTGACTATAACCTTTTGCCACTAGTCTAGTCTTGAATGTCTCCACATTCCCATCTGCACCAATCTTTCTCTTGAAGATCCATTTACACCCAATAGGTACTATACCTTCTGGTGGATCTACCAAGGTCCAGACTTGGTTTGAGTGCATCGAGTCAATTTCTGACTGCATTGCCTCTAGCCATTTCTCGGAGTCGATATCTGATATCGCCTCGTTGTAGGTTTTGGGATCATCACCATGAGCACCATTACCTATGAGGAACATTTTCTCTACTTCCTCTGAAATAATATCTAAGTATCTTTCAGGAGGACGGAAAACTCTTTCTAATCTATGAGGTGGAGGGGTAGTGTTCTTATTGGCTCAACCTGATTTGGTTCCAATTGGTCCTTAGCTCGTTGTACTTATGAGACTTTCTCATCAAGCTTAATCTGCTTTCCAATGCCGCTATCTTGAATAAACTATTTTTCAAGAAAGATGGCATGTCGACTCACAATCACATTGTGGTCTTCTGGAATATAGAAATAGTATCCTAATGACTCTTTAGGATATCCTATGAATCGAGCTCTGAAGGACCTAAACTCTAACTTGTCCGCTTGTTGTCTTTTGACATAAGCCGGACAACCCCAAATTCTGAGATGACTCAGACTTGGTTTCTTACCATGCCATATCTCATACGGTGTGGTAGGAACGTTTTAGAGGGAATCCTATTCAGTAGATAAATTGAAGTTACAATGAGATGTCCCAAAGAAAATCAGGAAGGTCTGTGAAGCTCATCATGGATCGGATCCATATCCAATAGAGTCCGATTTCTCCGTTCTGAAATCTCGTTGAGTTGAGGTATTTCCTGGTGGAGTCCATTGAGAGACTATGCCATTTTTCTTGAGATAGTCTAGGAATTTTTGGCTAAGGTATTCACCTCCTCGATCTGATCGAAGAATCCTTAATGGATTTTTTAATTTATTTTTCTACTTCATGTCTGAATTCTTTGAACTTTTCAAAGCTTCAGACTTGTGTCTCATAAGAACATATACCCATACTTAGTCCAATCCTCGTAAAGATGATGATCTATGATAAAATTGCCTCATGCTGACATCAAAGGCACACAATCAGTACTAGGGCAGAAAAATCTATGGCTTCTTCCCGTGTCCTATTAAAGGATTATCATTTGCCTTAAGACAAAAATTTCACAGTTGGATATACTCGAAAGTCAACACACTCAATAGACCATTTTTTCTTCTAATTATGTTATACTTCTGCTATTATGGACCTAACTCAGGGTCATATATATCCTAATTTGACTATCCCTAGTACGATTGACATTTCAAGATTTTCTTGTTATTTACATTAATTCAATATTAGCTATAAAAGACCCATTAGTAGAAAGACCATTTATAATTATTATTCTTCAAAGAATTTTACATGATCCTTAAAGAAGTATACAACCCTTCTTAGCAAGCATGAAACAAAAATCAACAATCCGCAGCTAATACATTAATAAAGTCTTTCAAAACTACGTCTAAAACAGTAATGGTAATGAGATGCATTTCCAATGGCTACATCAGCAACTCTTGCCTCATTTTGTGCAATAGGATCATGTCTCCATCCTCAGCCTCGCCTATCCTGCAGACCCGCAATGAAAAGTGCACATATGCACTAGAACTAGAGTCGAGCATCCAACGATTAGAAGAAAACTAAGGTTAGAAACTTAAATTAAATGAGCATACCTCTAGAAGACCTCCTTTTTTCTATTAAAGATGTCCATGTAAGTAGGGCAATTCAGCTTTCACGTGGCGTCCTTTGCTAACACTCCATAGGACTTACTTCTCCTTATGGCTTTCTTCTGTCTGCACCTTTCTTTTTCATTGACTTGTTTTCTTTAAAGACCTTTTTCTTAGATGTCTGGGAAGAAGTCATTTATAGCAAACTGACCTTTCATAGGAGGTCACGGGACCAGCATTTCGCTTATTCGGCCAAGATAAGAATTTGAATTTATGCATGGTTAATTCATGATGAATTGCCCAATAGCGCTTCAGGATTGTAAGAATCAACAATTTACAGATCTAAGTCAAACTTCACACCGAGTCTTTCAAGCTCTTCAAGTCATTGATCTCATAGACAGTATCTTGATCTAGACTATCCTCATGCATCTTAGCCTTAAAAGATTCATTTCTGACCCAACTGCTGTTGACTCGTTCAAAAACATCTCTTGCAGGTGACCCAAAATTTGGCGAGCATCCTGATTTTCATGTTGTTGCGCTTAGAGCATCCGATCAAAAAAGGGCATCCAAAAAATATCTGCATTATCTTCATCTATCTATTTTTTAGAGAGCTCTCTATTCAGCAGATAGACATGGGCCAAAATGTGGAGGGTCCTGTTCATACTGGTTAACTTTCATAACCAAAACAATTTATATAGTTTTGAGCCAATCTTTATTAATTGGGTCTCGGTAGTCTATTGATTCAGATAGCTTAATGTGTGACAGACATTTCTTCTAAGATAAAGTTACTAGTTTAGATACTGTAATTATACTTGATCAATTTTATTTAGAGATTTTATTTTTAAACAAATAGTTTCACATTTTCTTGGATCCCGCTATCACTCCCCTTGTAGAGTACTAAAAATCTCATGATAATGTTTCTTAGGTGTGTGCGTCACCAGCTATCTATCACCTCACTAACAGTTATGTGATGGGTTTAGCAATGAGGAAACACTTGTTCATGATTCTTAATCATGGTGACATCCAAACTTGATCCTAATATCTTGAATCACCGTATCCAAAATATTGTATCCACTCCTTATTAAGTCAGACCCACCATTCACAAATGACAAAGTCTTCATCGTATCCACTATTGCAGCCAACTCATCCTCAGCCATAGCATCCAATCCTAATAGACATGGTTGCATCCCTCTCAGTGCAATTATCCACTGTATATCAGTCAAGAACAATCAACATCGGAAGGTCCGCACATCTACAATTGATAATCTCAGACTTAATCTTTTCTTAGGTAGATATTGATTTAGTCTCATTAAACTAGACTTATCAATTATTCATACAATTATGCTAACCTAATCATGGGTTAGCTCAATTATGACCACCTCAAATCAGAACTGATCAACAGATATGTCAGGTAATGGACCGATGGAAGAGATATGCCATTAACTATAAAGAAACACATTCAGTCGAGTAGCTCCAATTAAAAACAATCGATTTGTATTGCCAAACTTACCTTAGATACCAAATTGTTGAGCCAGAATCAATTGGTTAGCCTACAATCCAGACTCTACCTGAGCCTTATAGCTTGCTTATCGTGATCGATCCTGACCCAAACTTAATCCTATTTGGTTGGTCAATTAAGCATTGTTGATCCCATCTAACTCAACTCTTATTCGATTTGATCAACCTTAGACCTAATTGAGCTACCCAAGCCCAACCCAGTATTTGAATATCTTAGATCTAAAATTCTCCATGTTTAACCTAATAATATTCCATAATCTTAATTCTTAATTAAGTAGGTTCATAAAACAAAATGCATAATAAATCTAGGTTCAAATCTAGTGTTTGCAGAAAGTAGATTTAATTTGCATTAAGGATAAATGGCAGCATGCTCTAACGTCATAAGACACACCCATCAGATGGAAGAAGGGCCTTTAAAACCGCTTCTTCATTCTTATAGATCGATGCTAAGAGGAATCCTAATCAAGAACATGTAATACTGCAAAACAGTCTTGGTCTATATTCTATATCCTTATACAAATTAGATCAATCATGACCATTTTGCATAATCTCATGTATCGAATCACATATTTTCAGATCTAAATTACTCATAATAATCTAAAAAATTAGATTTAAATTGATCTTATCAAATAAACTCTAATCTAACAACTATGTAAACTATTCTACAACTAGTCTAGACATGCGTCAATCATATCTCATATGATGTTAAATTAAATAATTTTTATTTACTATTTTAGATATTATTATAAAAAATATAATATCAAAAAATAGTAAATAAATATATCTAAAATATGATTTAATCAAATTAAATTATAAACATACAAGACTATTCTATAGAACTATTCTATTTTAGAACTAGTCATGCATATTTTCTAATCTTAGATCCAAATCATTTAATTTTAATTTTTCTAATTTCAGATCTGATCACATCTCATGTAACATCTAAAATCACTTATTTTTTGATTAAAATAAATTTAAAATCAGATCTAAATACTTTAGAACCTTGGCTCTGATACCAGTTGAAGGGAAATCCTGATTTTTCAGACCAGGTTTGTTTAGATCTGATCGGATCAAGAGATATATTTAAAATTTTTTTTTGATCTAAATCAGATCTAAGATGTTTCTGATCTAATTTTTATTACTTTAATAATTAAAATAAAATATAGATAAATTAAATTAGATTTAATTTACCTTGATGTAGGGTAATCCTATTATCCATT
Source organism: Cocos nucifera (assembly GCA_006176705.1). Classification (NCBI taxonomy): domain Eukaryota; kingdom Viridiplantae; phylum Streptophyta; class Magnoliopsida; order Arecales; family Arecaceae; genus Cocos; species Cocos nucifera. Next base: position 1,293,207 of record QRFJ01000043.1, read on the forward strand.
GATGATCCTGTAAGCAGCTGAAGGTTTTAAATCTAGCTACGCAAGTGCCTAGCGTCTATCGGTATCCACTTAGGCTGGATCTGGAGATTCTTTTCTTCTCTATCATGTCTCCAAAAATCAAATCTGAATTTGATTAAGAGGATCTTCAAAATAACTTTCGAAGATCAGCAGTTGTGCTTTGCAGCAGCGCAGCCTTCTAGCTTTCTGTCGCCTTTTTCTCGCTTAGATTGCACAACCAGTTCCAAACTTCTTTGAGGCGTGAGAGAGAGACAAGATGAACTTGCATGAGAGAAGAAACAGCACTTTGGGCATAAGAATTGTTTTTTTTTTTTGTGATGCAGGTCTTATTATAGATATGCGTGATCAACTCCTATTATCCCAACCAATCACAATCCTTTGTGAAATTAATCTAAATCTGATCGATGGGAATAGAGTCCCTTAGATTCATCGTAGATGGTGCTAGATCAGTCAAAGTTTTCTTATGAGAGTCTAATCAGAATCCATAAGTGTGGAGTCCCTGTCCAATAGATCCTGGGCGCCTCAAGCTTAGGCGCCACACCAAGGTGTGTGCACCCTCCCCTTATCAATTTCTGGTAGGAGGACAAGCCCCACACCTCCAATATAGGATATGTTGGACAAAGTCAAAGTATCAATGGTCAACATTTACAGCAAGGTCAACTTTGACCAAAGTCAAGACGAGAAAGGTAGGTGACCAAAAATGGCAGTTATATCTTACAAAATAAACAACCCTTTTCTGACCTAGACAGCTTGAATCAAACCAGTGAAGGCCTCTGATCGAGCACAAACTTCTTTGCTCATCAGATAACTATTTTGATAGTAAAGAAGACGTTAGTCAATGTAGTTGTGCACCAATTTTCTTGAACCTAATTGAATCTCATTCAGATCAATTTAACTGGATCAGTTCAATTGATGATCACCAGATTCAAACCTATTTGTGTTGATCCAGTTATGTCAATTTTATAAGTAATGGATATGTATTATCTCTATCTCGACATCGCGAATCCTCATGGATCAAAACTCTTCTGATCGAAACACTAACAATAATCGATCATTAATCATTCTAATTGCTCCCAAATCCACCAGTGACATCTAGCAGTATATGTGGCAACCATCAAAGTGAATGTGAAACTCTTGTGCAGCTACCTATGTATTATTCTTTCTATTCTTTTGAGCCCGATCAAAAGATTGAGGTTTATGGAATCTCGGCAAACCCTGTTTTATGCAATTGATCGGTAATCACATCGATTTCAAGCCAATTGTTTTGAAAAGCGAAAGAGAAACTCGCTTGCGATTATTTTCACTCTTGACCAATGGCCAGAAGTAGCCTTCCGGACGTAATTTCATAGCAGCAGAGGCTGCTCCGCTGACCATGAGGTTAGATAGATTTTCCAGCGAGGCAAGCTAGGCCCTACCAAGAACAGCTATAACCAACATAAAACCGTCAGGGTGCGAAGGGGAGGAACCTGCTCGTCTCTCGCTGCGCCATCCGCTCAGGCCTCTACATTCGACATGTACTCTGCTGAGCCTCACTCACTCTGCACTGCACATGCCATGCAGTATGCTCTCGTTAATTCTGCTACTAGCGCTAGCATCGACTACTGTAGGTCGTCTAATTAGACCTCGTGATAACTGTTCTCAGTAGGCAGTCCTCTTAGACTAGTGACCTACAGTATAGATGCTCTACGATGTATCTTGATCTACATACTTACTATATCTCTACGATAGTATCTTGGTCTCCGCTTACAGATGAAATCTCCCATTCTTAGCCGTTGTATATCCTATTGAGCTATTCCTCTCTTCCATCCACGCGATCTAAGTCAGCATTCGTCATGTCATTACGATATACACTCCAATTCGTATCAATATATCTGGTAACCTCAAATTATGGCGCGTGGCCGATACATCATGATCTATCGATCGCTACGGACGTATGTACGAGCTGTAATGATACGTCCCTTCATACCTCTCTCTCTTTTCGTAACTGTAAGCGAACTAGATTCACTCATCGCTACCTCTCTTACTAGACAGCTCATCCATTATCGTGCTGTAGAGACCGCTATATCGATTAGTGTCTCATATATCGTCATATCTGTCACTCATGCAGATAGGCTGCCAGACTCTGCATCCAGTAACTACATCTGAGTATCTCTCTCTACGATAGAATCTGCAATGCTACATCGCATACAATCTCGCAGTTACTAATAGAGTATGTACTATCTACGTACCTGAGTCAAACTGCATCAACTTCACCTCATCTGTAAATCCATACTTCAAGTAGTGTGTCTCATATCATCTCTATAGTATCGATACTACCTATCCAGTATCTCTTCTATACCTAGCGCCTCGCATTACTGTCTATAGTACACTACTCGCATGTGTATCATAGTACCTAGGCTCAGCGCTTAGTCTAGTGATATGCTTCACCTACGTGCACAATACATCTAGATTACAGCATTATATCAATAGTCTGTATCTTCATCTGACTTGTCAGACGAGCATCCACCCATAGGAAACTAAGTGACGAGACTGATATTCGCTGAGCGATCTCCTCGCTATCATGATATCCAGTACGCCTCTATCCCTAGTTACTCATCTCGAGATCCTACGCCCCGCCGATTACAGACTACATAACTTATCTTACTATGACAGCTCTCATCTAGCTTTCAATCGCTATAATAGCGTGAAACTAACCTACAACTCTACTACAGTCCGCGTCATACCAAATTCACTCTCTATACTCCTATCTTCGTCTACCTCATCACCTCAGGCTACTGATATATCTACTACCACCCGCTAGAGTCCTCCAGTGCTCATTATTCGTCATTCGTATCGACCTTACTCGACCACACAGTTCCGCAGTCTCGATCTATCATCCACATTTAGTCTATATACAGTGTCACACTATCTATATATATCTCAGTCACTATATATATATCTACCCAGCTAGTTTCAATCCCTTTTCTCTCCGTATCTACATAGCCTATCGTAGTCCTTCTAAAACCTCTGTATATTTTGTCTCTAACGTCCTTATAGCGTGCCCATCCTTCCACCAACTGTATACTTTCCTCTACCTTGTATTACATTAATTCGCTTCCACGTCTTTTACCTTCACTTCCTATTAACCAAATATTCTTACCCTTCTAATATCCATCAATTCTTTACCGACTCTACGATTCATATCTACAGCTATAATGACGATCTCCTATATCATCTATGATATCATCTCAATCTAACACCATCCGATATACAATAATCACAGATATCATATCCGTATACTCTCTCTCTATCTCATCATACTATACAGATGCTCTCTATGTCTATCCTGCTCTACTCTTTCTCTGATAGATGTGATCGCTGTATCTCCATCAGATGACAGATCCGCACTATACAATCATCATAGCAACTTCTTCTGCTGTCTCCATATAACATTCCTATTTCAATTCAGTCTGTCGATTCTCGATCATCTATCACCGAAGCCGTCTCATCTCTTATTCACTCTCCTCTCTAATCCCTGGCTGCCAATAAAAACCATTGTATCATATGTGCCAAACTCTACCTTAAGACACCAACTAGTTAATGTAGTCTTTGATAGTCAACCAATAGTTCGACTTAGACCACTTGGCCCAAAATTAGTCTATTGGTCTTGTTAAAGCCTACTGTACCAACTACAGCTATGTTAATTATCTAGAAATCCTTACCTAAATCTAGACAACAATTGATTAATTATGTCAATTCCATCTAATTGAGTTCATCTTAATCTAACCTAGGTCTAAACCAATTAATGGGACTAATCCACCTACTAATCCATTACACCAATGTGTTATGATTCGGTCAATAGAATCTACTTAATTACACATCCTAAAACATAATCAAACAACTTAATCTCGTAATTAAGTTTTGGACCGGGTAAGTATGGAGTGTTTTTCTAAAATGTTTCATGTTGTAAAATATTTTTACAACATATTCTACACCAAGTTGCAGTTTGATATTTATAATATATCTAAGTAAAATAAATATGAAACTACTTTAGATCTAATCTACAGATCATGTATTCAAATAATTAATTACCAATCAATCTAAACAACTTGAATTAAATCACGACATGATTTATGATGATTAAATTAGATTAAAATATTTTTAACAGATCATAAAATCTTCTTATCTAATCTAAAATTGTTGTGATCAATATTTTTGACACACGTACTAGACACCTCCACTATAAAGGAAGAAACCTCTTAAATAAACCTTAAAGCAGTCCGGTTGCAATCCTAAAAAACTTTATTTTTGGATCTAAAGCTATTTTTAAATCTATTAAATTATAAATAAAAATTAGATAAATTAATAAATTTAAGATGAGTAGGTTACATCTACGCGACTTAGAACAACCTTTTTTACTTAAGGGTAAACCTTTACAGGTAGTACAACCTGTATAGTAGTCATAGACTATCTTTATAATTTTGATTTAATAATTAGATTTATAATTAGATCTAACTAACTAAATAATCTAAACATGCTTAAGAAATCATGTAATAAAAACCTAGGCTCAGATACCAATTGAAGGAACTAGATCTAGGATTTTAGGACTAGATCTTGAAATTTTTTCAAGATCAGACAATAAAAGACTAAAATTAATTAAAAATTAATTTTAAATATCTAAAAATATTCTAAATCTAAGATCTATTATATGATTATGGCAAGTTATTAAATCAAAAATTAAAAAGCATAAAGAAAAGAAAACATGTTGATCTGATCAACGTGCAATAATACTACATCTAATGTAGCTATAAAATCAATAGATCAGATCTATTACCTATGCAAGTTAGACCTTCTAACTTGCTAATCCAGACTTTAGAATGAAGTCACAAGCCACACACATGTTTGGCCTCTAGGAGTTGTCCGTACGAGTCCACGAGCATGATCAGAAATCCTGATGCAGGAAATCAGCATAGTATGCTAGTACCGTGCTGATATTTCTTCCATGGTCAAGAAGATGCCTCCTTTTTCTAAATTTGGACTCTTCCAAAGAGGAGAAGGAGAAGAGGAGGTTACAAATGTGAGATACTCTTAGAAAACTCAAAGAAGGAGGAAGGAAAGAGGTGAACACAATAATCCTAGAAGAAGACCCTCTTCTTCTTCTCTTTGCTCTCACCTAGACACCTAGTTTGTGTCTATTTCCCTCTTCTTCTCAATGCCCAAGAATTATTTCCCTCTAATTTTCACACACCTAAATCCTCTCTCAAAGATATATGTTTCACAAAAGATTTAAGTAAAAATTTATTTTAAATAATAAGTTATAGAAGAGCCTTATCTAGGTCAAATTTCTAGATAAGGCAGGACCATATATGGCAAGTTGTTGGGGCGCCCAACACTTGGGCGTCCCCTCCTCATCCCATGCCTTGGACCACCATAAAAGAGCACACAAAAACCCTCTTTTTACCATAGAAATCATAAAAGAAATCAGGGTGGGGTGGCACACAAGGGAAGAGTCAATGTTTGTTAGGATTCTATCATACAGAGTCCAATAGCACAACAACTTTTCATCTATTGACTTGGTCCTTAACTAATTCCAAAATAAATAGGAGACAAAGAGAAGGGCATGTGAGAGAGGGCCTGGGAAGAGGATTTTCCATGAAAAAATCTTAAAAAATAGGAGTGGGGGGGCGTTGGGGCTAAGGTGGCGCAAGAAGGAAAGTCCTAGTCATACTAGGACTTCCAATTTGACTTGGTCAAACAAAATCTTTTAACCAAATTAAATTAAATTTATTTCAACCCAATTAGAATAGATCTTAGTCCAACTAAGACCTTAATTAAATTAAATTAAATTAAATTTTTATTTAATTTTTAATTAAATTAGAGATTGGGTTGATACAAGTCCTAGTCTCACTAGGACTTCCAATTTGACTTGGTCCAACTTGATCTTTAGACCAAATAATATTAGAATTTATTTAACCCAATTAAAATAGGTGTTAATTCAATTAAGAACCTAATTAAATTAGATTAAATTCTAATTTAATTTGTAATCAGATTAGAAATTGGGTTGACCCAAATCCTAATTGAAGTAGGACTAGTTCTTCCTTGCATTTGGCTTATCCAATAAGCCAATTGGACTTGATCCAATCAAGCCCAAACTAAATATAATTAAATTATATTTAATTAAACTTAATTTTAGCTCTCTGGCTTAATCAAATTAAGTCAAATAGCAATCGAATTGCTAATCGATCCTCCTACAACACTTACGCTAGGTTAAACATCAATTGTATTGATCATTTAACTCTAGAATGATTCTAAATCATTGATCAACCATCCGATCGGATCATGAACTCTAATGTGTGTTACCTCATAGGTCCGAACCTAAGTCGGTAGCATAAGAATAGATTTACGTACCAATTGAAGTAACCATCTAGTAATGGTACCTAACAGTCGGATAGGTCGAATGTGTAGAATAATCTCCTTAGAACCCATGCGGATATAGCTTCCATATATTTTATCCCCTTGACCAAAATGCTCATAGGATACCTCAAAGTTTAATTGTCAACTCTGATCAGGTTGTCACATTGTATTTCAAAATATCAAATCCATCTGATGGATTATCCTAGCTAAGGTTTTGCTATATTAAATTATAGTGATACATTCTTTTCCAACTCTTAGAGTGGTCAATTCTATCTTGATCACACACCGACTTTGCAAGTACTTGACTGTGCCTAGAAGTCTTTCATTTCTAAATTAAAAATTTAGTTAGTCCGATACTAAAGCATAGTGAGTTGCTTGTAAGTCATTGAGGTGAATTTAGGTCTAAGGGACACTTATAGCTATATCCCATCTGAGATATTCTCGAAAGCAGAATACTTTGGAGTTGGTCACGTTCAATGATGATGTACCTATACATCTCACCTGTATGCTATATCAGTGTCTTCACATTTTTTGGTTAAGAGGATAACCAACCTATATGGTATATAATGATCTATGCTCGATAGATGCTGTCATCCTAATTAACAACCTATTATTTAGTCGTGAACAAATTTAAGGACTAATCGATAAATCTTCTCTTTATAAAATCTAAATAGTCCTAAGAACTTCATCACAATAATGGAGTTCGTTAGAAGATGAATACTTTATGATGAAAAGATGTCAAAAATATATTTTATTCATTAATGAATCATTTATAGATATAATATTGCTCAACTATCAATAGGCTGATGATTGTCTTTGGAACATATTTTCTAACATCAGTTTCACCGAAAAGATGCAACCTTGTCTATTAGACATTGGATGCTATAGAAGGAGGATAGATTGGGCTCAATATTCTGGATATGGTGAGGGACCCAATCAGAAATCCAATCTATGCAAATGGTGGGTCTTACTTAACTAAGAAGTGGATCAGTATTCCAGACACGATGAGATTCATGAATTAGAGATCCAAGTTTGGGTGCACCATGATTAGAGAATCATTGAACAAGAGTTGTTCACTCATTGGCTAACCCATCACCAATAACTGTTAGGTGAGGTGATGAGTCAGTTGGTGAGACCGCACCACCCACTAGAAATCATTAATCATGGAGATTTTTGCATCTCTACAGAGGGAGTGTAGGGATCCGAGAAAATAGTGGGAGCTAATTTGTTTAAAAATAAAATTTCTAAATAAATTGGTCAAGTCATAATTATAGTATCTAACTAGAATCTTTGACTCTCTACAGGAAAATGTCTGCGTCCAACCCACTTGGCACGTATCCTGGACACACATAGACTGATCGGACCCAATTATAAAGATTGGCTCAGAAACTACAAAATTATTTTGGGTTCCAAGAAGTTAACCATGTGTTGGACCAGGACCCTCCCACCTTACCAGTCCCATCCATCCACTTGAACAGAGAGCATCTCTTGAGAAAATGGATAGACGAAGATAATAAGGCCAGATATTACATGTTGGGCTCGATGTCTGATGAGCTCCAGCGCCAACATGAAGATATCAAGGGACTGCTCGCCAAATGTTGGCTCACCTGCAAGGAGATGTTTGGTGAACAGAGTCGCGCAGCCAAATATCAAGTCACGAAAAGACTTTTTAAGGCTAAGATGCATGATGGGCAGTCAGAGTCCAAGATCACTGTCTGACATGATGATCAAGGACATGGAAGAGCTTGAGAAGCTCGGTGTGAAGTTAGACTTAGGATCTGCAGAACGATATTATTCTGCAATCCTTGACTGATGCATATGGGCAATTCATCATGAATTACCACATGCATAAACTTCAGAATTCCTTGGCCGAGCTTAATGAATATGCTGGTTACCGCTGAGCTTTCTATGAAAGGTTCTAAAGGCTCAGTTCTTGCTATGGAATGCAGACTTCTTCCAAAAGAAAGTCTTATGGAAAGAAAAAGAAGTCTGCATGAAAAAGCAGAAAGGTGGAAGTTGGGAAAGAAGAAGAAGGCAGAGTCCAAAGAAGAAGACTGTTGATCAAAGAAAAGTATTTTCCATTGCAACAGCGACGGCCATTGGAAGCAAAACTATCCCTACTTACCTGGCCAATCCTGAAGAACAAGAAGGAGGCAGGTCCTTCTGGAGGTATGCTCGTTATTGAGAATCTAATCCTTATGATTTCTTCTGCATCCAGTTGGGTGCTTGACTCTGGTTCTAGTGCTCATCTGTGCACTTCTATGCAGGGTCTTGAGGATAGCAGGAGGCTGAGGGATGGAGACATGATCCTATGCATCGGTAATGGAGCAAGAGTTGCTGCAGTAGCCGTGGGAACATATCCCTCTTCGATTACCATCTGGTTTAGACTTAGTTTTGAAAGACTGTTATTTATGTGCCTGCAGCTAGCAGGAATTTGATTTCTATTTCATGCTTAGCACTAAGAAGGCTATGTGATTACCTTCTTTAAGGACCATTGTAACATTCTTTATGAAAGAAATAAAATTGCAAATGGTTTTCTTATTAATGGTCTTTATCAGCTACATATTGATGTACCTATTTTTAACTATCGAGCAAAACATGAATGAATGGATCAAACGACCTAGGGATAGTCCAAACGATAGATATCTATGGCACCTGAGATTAGGTCATATAGCAGAAGATAGGATCAACAAATTGGAGAAAAATGGGCTATTGAGTCCATTGACTTTCGAGTCATATCCAACTTGTGAATCATTGTCTTCAAGGCAAAATGACTAAACTCCCTTTTGTTGGACATGGGGAGAAGGGCCACAGATCTCCTTGCCCTAGTACATACTGATGTGTGCGGCCCATTTGATGTGCCGGCTAGAGGCAATTTTGTCTACTTCATTACCTTTACCGATGATCTTATCTAGGTATGGGTATGTGTATCTTATGAGACACAAGTCTGAAGCTTTTGAAAAGTTCAAAGAATTCAGACATGAAGTAGAAAAACAAACTAGAAAAATTCCATTAAGGTTCTTCGATCAGATCGAGGAGGTGAATACCTTAGCCGGAAATTCCTAGACTATCTTAAGGAAAATGGCATAGTCTCTCAATGGACTCCACCAGGAACACCTCAACTCAACGGGATTTTCAGAATGGAGAAATCGGATCCTATTAGGATATGGTTCGATCCATGATGAGCTTCACAGACCTCCCTGATTTTCTTTGGGGACACTCATTGTTAACTTCAATTTATCTACTGAATAGGGTTCCCTCTAAAATCCGTTCCTACCACACCGTATGAGATATGGCATGGTAAGAAACCAAGTCTGAGTCATCTCAGAATTTGGGGTTTGTCCGGCTCATGTCAAAAGACAACAAGAGCGGACAAGTTAGAGTTTAGGTCCTTTAGAGCTCGATTCATAGGATATCCTAAAGAGTCATTAGGATACTATTTCTACATTCCAGAAGACCACAATGTGATTGTGAGTCGACATGCCATCTTTCTTGAAAAATAGTTTATTCAAGATAGCGGCATTGGAAAGATAGATTAAGCTTGATGAGAAAGTCTCACAAGTACGAACGAGCTAAGGACCAATTATGGAACCAAATCAGGTTGAGCCAATAAGAACACTACCTCCTCCACCTCGTAGATCGGAAAGAGTTTTCCCGTCCCCCTGAAAGATACTTAGGTATTATTTCAGAGGAAGTAGAGAAAATGTTCCTCATAGGTAATGGTGCTCATGGTGATGATCCCAAAACCTACAATGAGGCGATATCAGATATCGACTCTGAGAAATGGCTAGAGGCAATGAAAGTCAGAAATTGACTCGATGCACTCAAACCAAGTCTGGACCTTGGTAGATCCACCAGAAGGTATAGTACCTATTGGGTGTAAATGGATCTTCAAGAGAAAGATTGGTGCAGATGGGAAATGTGGAGACATTCAAGGCTAGACTAGTGGCAAAAGGTTATAGTCAACGCGAAGGCATTGACTATCAGGATACCTTTTCCTCAGTAGGCTATGCTAAAATCCATCCGCACATTGCTTGCTATTGCAGCCTATTTCGATTATGAAATATGGCAAATGGACGTGAAAATGGCATTTCTTAAATGGATATCTTGAGGAAGATATCTATATGGAACAGCCGCTAGGTTTCACATCCAGTGATACTGATCACAAGGTTTGCAAGCTGCAAAGGTCCATATATGGACTTAAGCAAGCATCTCGGAGCTGGAACACTCGTTTCAATGATGTGATCAAAAAGTTTGGTTTCATCAAAAATGAAGAGGAACCATGTGTTTTCAAAAAGGTCAGTGGGAGCGCTGTTGTCTTCCTCGTATTGTACGTGGATGACATCCTCCTTATTGGGAATGATATTTCCCATGATTGACAACAGTCAAAATTATGGTTGTCCAAGGAATTCTCCATGAAAGACCTAGGTGAAGCATCCTTTATTCTAGGAATTAAGGTCTATAGGGATAGACCGAATAGGATGCTAGGACTTTCACAGAAGATGTACATAGAGGAAAGTACTAAAGAGGTTTAGTATGGAAAACTCTAAGAGGGGATTAATACCCTTCAGACATGGTATTCATCTTTCCAAGAAGATGTGCCCCAGCACACCTGAGGAAATAGAACGCATGAGCAAGATCCCTTATGCTTCTGCAATAGGGAGCCTCATGTATGCCATGCTATGTACACGACCTGATATAGCCCATGCTGTGAGTGTCACAAGCAGATATCAGTCAAATCCAGGTGAAGAACACTGGACTTCTGTGAAATGTATCCTTAAGTACTTAAGAAGAACTAAGGATATGATGTTGGTCTTTGGTAATGGAGAACTCCAAGTCCAGGGATACACAGACTCGGATTTCATATCCGATATAGATGATCGAAAGTCGACATCTGGGAGTCTGTTTGTGTGCAATGGTGGTGCTGTCAGCTGGAAAAGTTTCAAGCAAACGGTGATAGCAGATTCCACCATGGAAGCAGAATATATCGCTGCATCAGAAAGCTGCAAAGGAAGCATTCTGGTACAAGAAGTTTGCTGCAGAAATTGGAGTAATGCCATCAGATGCCATTCCTCTATACTGCGACAACAATGGCGCCATAGCCCTTGCTAAGGAGCCGAGGTCTCACCAGAAATCCAAGCACATTGAGCGGCGATACCACCTCATCCGCGATTACCTCGAGAAGGGTTACGTCGAGGTCAAGAGAGTCAACTCCATAGATAATGTGGCAGACCCACTTACAAAGCCGTTGGGCCAGCAGAAGATCGAAGCCCACCTTGAGAAGATGGGACTTAGACTTGTAGCCAATTGGCTTTAGGACAAGTGGGAGATTGTTAGATATATGTGCCCTAGAAGCCAGAATTGGCTGACACTTGTAATACACTTCTAGGGGCAAAATTATAATTTTGACTATAAATCAATAAAATGGGTTATTTTCTATCACATATGTGTATTTAGTGTCTGTGATACATCCTTTGAGTTAATGGTAATGATAATTCATATTTTCAAGAGTTAAAAATTTAAGACATGAATAATCATTATTAACTCATAAAATGCTCCCGACCATCGGATCATCACGAGGATGGTGATTGATCCGAAAGGTTGGTGTACAATCGCTTCTCTTTAGTAGATGAGTCTTGAGTCTACGGTGTGGAGACACCAGGAGCGAGAGTACAGGTACTCGTTAGAGAACGAGGGCACTGAGCGTGACCACCTCGAGTAGTCATTAGGGAAGTCTACCTTCTCGTCAATGACTGACTCGATGCTGCAGTAGTGTGTCTGGTTCTTTGACCTGAGGTGCATCGGCAGTTCACCTTGAGGGTGTTATAGTTTGACTACACCATTACTCGATCTCCTAGCCATATGGAAAATCCTGAGGTGTATGTTGGCTATAGCATGTTCATTGTAGGAACTGGATTGGTATCAAGATGGAATCTATCTACCTCGGTGGTAGAGGAGCAGCCCTATGATGATCATGAGAATCAAGTCCAGAAGTCCATGGCCATGGCAGAGTGAAATAATAGAAAGAGTTTCTATTTAGATTTTCACATTGGACTCGAATCGAATGATTACATCATATGACAGAGACTAGGGTTTGACGAGTTCACCTTAACCCTAATCTGATCGGGGCTCAAGATAGAAGAACTTAATCACACAGGTAGCTGCACCAAGAGGTTCGCATTCAGCTCTGATGGGTTGCCACCATATACTGCTAGGTGTCACTGGTGGATTTTGGGAGCAATTAGAATGATTTAGATGATCGATCATTCTAGCTGTTCGAATCAGAAGAGTTTTGGTCCATTGAAAGGTGTTTCGATGATGTCGATGATGGAGATTGCAACATATCTCATTACCATACAAAATTAAATCTAACTGGATCATACAAATAAGGGTTTGGATCTAGATGTTATTAATTGAGCTAACCTAGTTTGATTAATTTGGATTAGATCCAATCAGGTTCAAGATAATTGTGCTAGTACACGATTAAGCCTGACTTTCTCCTTCTGAAATTTTTCTAATTCATCGCAAATAAGTCAAATTTGATTTGACTTATTCTTATATTTTGAATAGGTTTATTCTTATCTGACTAGAATAAGTCCAAGTCAGATTAATTATAGAAATTAAATTCATTCATAGTCAAATTGGACTAGGATCAAAAGTTGACCTATTTGAGAGAATTGAGTATCACCTGATCAGATACTTCTAGAAAATTTTTTAGAAATTATTTTGATCTAATTTTTGGATATGTGATAGAGCATGAATTATACATTGGCTGCTCCAAATTTTGTGATTTTTGGAGGTATCTAGACTTAGTTATGATAGAGTTTGATTTAGATCAAACTCTTGAGGGAAGAGTCCTAGGCATAGTGGACTCTTCCTTATCTACTCATGTTGCTACCTTCTAGATTGATTTTTGGTGTCAAAATTAGATGGGATCTGGGAGTTTTCATGAAGATCAAGTTTAGGAGTCCCAATGATCAAAAAAATAAGAATTTTGGTCAAAGAGGGACTCTAACTTGGCGCTATGCTTTTGTATAAGAACCCTTGCACCAAGGTTCTTCACGTAGAAATATTTTTCATACCCAAAGGCTGCCATTCCAGATAGCCCATGCCCCCTCTATTTTCTCTTCTATATGCCTAAAATATTAGGCATAAATTTGAGAAGAAGATCTAATCAAATTTGTAAAGAGTTCAGCATCTATGTGATGATGTTCGTGAGATGAATATGGTGCCTTCAGAAATTTTTTGAAGGAGTTCTAGATCAGATTTAGCTATGATCTTTGAAAAAAAAATTTGCAAGGAGAAGACATCTAGGTCCTTCCTGAGTGGATACTGGTAGAGGCTAGGCACATGCCTGACTCCTTCCAAAACCTTAGAAAATTATAGGATCATCGTAGGGTAATCAGATTACCCAAATAAAATATGAAATTAAATCTAATTTAATTTTTATTTTAATTTTTAATATCAGATCACCATGATCAGATCTAAGAACTCTTAGATCTAATCAGATTATTTAAAATTTTTTTAAAAAAATTCATCACAGATCTGATTAGATCTGCACGATCCTGTGGCAGAAAATATGATTTTTTCTTTACTTCCTTTAATACGTAATTAGCTTCAAAAGATCGAAAGCATTTGAGAAGTGGCAAGAAGTATGACCTATTATATAGCTTATTCTTATATAGAACATAATGGAAAGCCTGATTTCTCAATTTTTGAACTTCTTTAGGATCCCTAGGGAGAATTCCATCTTTGAGATATGAAACTAGTGGGTCCATCTAACTGGACTCATGATTGACCTGCATGATTGTCTGGGACTCTTTTGAATTTGGGTAGTGAAGAACTTCAAAGAAAATCTCTCTAGGTAATTCATTTGGGGCCAAGGTAGCTAGTTTGGAGAGAAGGTCAGCTATAGTATTTTTTACTTTAAGGATCTATTGAATGTCAAAGCTGCCAAGTGCCGAGATCAAGCTTTTAACCTTTTTCAAGTACTTCTTCATGCTTTTCTCTTGAGTTTCATAACTGCCATTAACTTGTTCCACCATAAATTGAGAATCACTATAGACTTTCACATGGTTTGCTTTCAATTCTTTAGCTATTCTCAACCCAACAATCAAAGCTTCATATTCAGCTCTATTATTTGTTATGAAAAATTAAAAGCATAGTGCGTATTCAATAATAATTCCTTCTGGATTGATTAGAATTAGGTCTACACCCACCTTTAAAGCATTAGAAGAACCATCAACATATAGAGCCCAGAAGTCCTCAGGAAGATTGCTTTTTCCTCTATGAAGTTTGGTTCTGAACTAGAAGTACAACTTCCTGATGCTCAAACTTGGCTGGATTAGGGATGGTGCATTCTACTATAAAGTCGTCTAATATCTGAGCTTTAATGGGTGGCCGCGGTTGAAAATTATTATCGAACTCATTGAGTTCGATCGTCCATTTTGCTATTCTTTTGAAAGTATCAGGTCGGTGAAGAACTGCTTTAATGGGTTAATTAGTGAGGAGTGTGATTGTATGACCCTGGAAGTAAGGTCGGAGCTTTCTTACTGCAATCAATAAAGCATAGATTAGCTTTTCCAATTCTGTATACCTTATTTTTGCATCTCTTAAAACTCGGCTTATGTAGTAAATAGAATTCTGGATTTTGACCTCTTCTCTGATCAAGATAGCTCTAATTATCGTAGGTGACACTGCCAGATATAGGAACAGTTCTTCATCGGGTTTAGGTTTGGCAAGGAAAGGAGGTGAGCTGAGGTAGTTCTTTAACTCCTCAAAGGCTTGCTGACACTCAGGAGTCTAGCAAAAGTTCTTTGGTTGCTTGAGCACTTGGAAGGAGGGCATGCAATGCTCAACCGACCTTAAAACAAATCACTTCAAAGCCACAACCTTTCCTATTAGGCATTGAACTTTTTTTATTATTTTTGATGCAGTCATTCCTTGAATAGCTCTGATGTTCTCAGGATTTGCTTCAATGCCATGCCTTGACACCATAAATCTTAGAAACTTTTTTGAGGTTACTTTGATGGCATATTTGGTTAGATTTGACTTCATCTTGTACTTTCAAAGTATGTCGAAGATTTCCTTTTGGTCAATGATATGATTTGCTGAAGATTGGCTCTTAACAAGCATATTATGCAAATAGACCTCCATATTACGGCCGATCTGCTCTTTGAAGATTTGGTTCACTAGGCGTTGATAGGTGGCACCTGCATTCTTGAGTTCAAAGGCATAATCTTGTAACAATAAAGACCATAGTCAATAATCAAAGTAGTTTTTTTCTCATCCTTTGGTGCCATCCGGATTTGATTGTAATGAGAGAAGGCCATGAAGGTGAGGAGCTCGTGGTCCGAGGTTGCATCTACTAATTGATTAATTCTAGGCATAGGGTAGTTGTCCTTTGGATAGGCCTTATTCAGGACTATGAAGTGTATACACATTCTTTAGTTGCCGTTCTCCTTCTTGACGAGAACCACATTTACGATCTAATTCGGGTAGGATACCTCCTAGATGAACTTGTCTTTGAGGAGCTCGTCAACCTCGTCTGTGATGGCTTTCTGTCATTTTGGTGTGAAGCTACACTTCTTCTATTTCATAGGTTGGCATTTGAGATCTATGGCCAGACGATGTTCCATTACCTCAGTATTAATGCCTGTTACATCTACAATAACCTAGGCTAAGATGTTGGCATTTCTTCGCAGGAAGGCGATGAGCTGCATTTTAACTTCCCCTCTCAAGTTGGAGCCAATTTGACTAGTGTGGTCCTCATGCCCATCGTTTAGTGAAATTGCAACAAGGTCATTAATAGGCTCCCCCCGCTCTTTAGTTAAGTCATCATGGGCATCAAGCCCATCCACCAGATAAGATTTTGTTTGTTTTTCCTCTTGTAAAGCAATTGTATAGCAGTGCCACACCAGAGCTTGATTTCCTCTGACTTCTCCAACTTCATAACTTGTTGGGAACTTCATTTTCAAGAAATAAGTTGAGACCATAGCCTGAAGTGTATTTAAACTAGGTCAGCCAAGGATCACATTGTAAGCTGAGAGTGTTGGAAAATGTATCCTAAAGCCAATCATCTAAGTAGTAGATGATTGGAATTAGTATATGAATTATCTAATAATAATAGTAATTTGACTGTTTCATCATAAAAGTTCTATCTTCCTTAATAAACTCCTAAATTATGATGAAGTCTTTAGAACCACAATCAATCGATAAAGGAGGATTTATCGGATGGTTTTTAAATTATTCATGATCAAATGATAAGTTATTAACAAGGATGATAACTTATCGAGTGTAGGTCACTATATGCCATATGCGTTGGTTGTCCTCATAACCAAGTGGTGTGAAGACACTGGTATGGCATCCACGTGAGATGTAGGAGAATATCTACACTGAACGTGACCAATGTAGCACTCTACTATCAAGAGTAGCTAGCTAAGGCCAATGGATATAAGTGTCCCTCTAACCTGAGATCGCCATGGTGACTTATGAGCAACTTATTGTACTTTGATGCTGGATTGTCTGTATTTCTAATATAGATGATGGAAGATTTTTGGATATAGTTAAGTACTTGTACAGTCGGTGTGTGAGTCAAGATGGGATTGACTACTCCTGATTAATTAACTTTAGAAAGAGAATGACTCGCTATGTTTCAATTTGGCAAAATCTAGGCTTGGGTAATCATCATGAGGTGTCACGAGATTTGCAAAATTTTGAGACACAATAGCGATGACTTGTATGAGTGTTTGACAACATACTCAAAGTCATCTTAAGCATTATTGATCATAGGGATGAATTATACAGTAACCATGGGCCAAGATTCTAAGAATGTTGCTTTGCTTACATTCGACCTATCCGAACGTTGGAAACCATTACTAGATGGTAACTTCGATTGGTACAAAAATTAATTTCTATAGTATCAACTTAGGTTTGAACCTATGGGATCACACACATTAGAGCTTATAATCTGATTGGATGGTTAATCGATGATTGAGAATCATTTTGAGGTCAAACATTCAATGCGATTGATATTTGACCTAATGCAAGTATTGTAGGAGGATCGATTAGCAATTGGATTGCCAATTGGCTCAATTTGATTGAGCAATCAGACTGAGATTAAGTTTAATTAAATTAAATTCAATTAGAATTGGTTTGGATTTAATTAGATTAAGTCTAATTGATTTATTGGATAAGCCAATTGCAAGGGAAGAACAATTCCTTGTTTGACTAGGACTTGGGTGCACCCGATTGACTTTGGATTTAAATTAGATTTAAATTTTGATTTAATCTAATTTAATTAGACTCCTAATTAGACTAGGATCACTCTTAATTGGATTATATTTAATCTAGTTTAAATATATTTTAAATTAGATTTAAAATAATTTTGACCTAGTCAAATAAGAGGAGTCCTAGTTGGACTGGGACTCTCTCTCTTTCACTTGTGCCTAAGAAAGCCCACACCATATTTTAATTTTTGATTTTTTTTTATAATTTTCATGCCTAAGAAATGATTTTTCACTCCCCATTATCTCAGGAATTGGATTTAAATTTGATTTGATAAAAATTAGAAGGAAGTTGGAAATTGTTTCCTACTTGGAAGAGTCTTCTTTGACCTAAACTCCTCTCTCCCTTATGCGCCAACTGTACCCATGCCCCTCTATCTTATTCAGCCCTTTTTCTCTTGGTTTTGGGCATGATAATTAGTGGTTACATGAAAAAATAAGTGGGAGGGGCATCCAAGAGTTGGATGCCCCATAGAAGTCCTTCTTTGACTAGGTTTTGACCTAGTCTTGCAATAAAAGGTGGATGCCTCTTATGAGATGGTTTAAAGATGTGAAAAATTCTATAAAAATCATGAAAAATTAGAGGAGAAGGATGAAAAGGCATGGAGGATTTGTGGTGCCAAGATTCTTGGAGAAGAGCCCTCAATTAAGATATCAAAGGTTGATGTCTTGAAGAGACAAGGTAAGAGAAGATTGTCTTCTCTTATATTTTTTTTTTTATGTTTCTCTCTTTCTATTTTATTTATGATTTTTATATGATAAAAATTTGAGAGAGACAGAGGAAGGGCTTGAGGAAATATGGCATTAAGATCCTTAGAGAAAAGGTCTTCATCTGGATATCAATCATTGACGTCATGAAGGCACAGAGATAAGAGAAGATTATCTTCTCTTTGTTTTCTTTTGAGTATCTTCTTCTTTATTATTTTATGTAATTTTTATATGATAAAGATCTGAGAGAGAGAGAGGAAGAGGGGGTGGAATCTTTGTTCCAAGGTGTTGGGGCATGGTGATCATTTTTGGACATGATCTGATCATGTCCTGATGAGAGAAGAAGAAGAAAAGAAGGTCTTCTCTTAGGGTTTCCTTGAGAGCCCTTCTTCTCAATTTTATTTATGAGATTTTTATGAGAAAAATTTGAGGGTGTCATATCTAAAAATTAGAAAAAAATCTAGAGGAGAAGGTCTCCTTTGATCCTAGCATAGAGGTGTTTTCAAGACATCAACTATTGATGTCCTGAAGGAGAAGATTTATCTTCTCCTAGGGTTTTTTCCATATGTCTTTTTATTTTTGTTTTATGAGAGATCCAAGGGTTGGATTCCTCCCTCATTCCTCCTCATGTTCTTCATCTCTTGGATTATCCAAGAGATCTGAAGAACATGTATTTGATTAACTATTAGGAGGGATCCGCGAGAAGCTAGCACTTCGAGCGGATCTTCATTCGACGAACGTCCGATCTGTATTACAGGTTCATGTAGATTACCTATAGAGGTTGGATGCATGTATGGCTCCAAAGGATAATAGATTCAATCGTAGAGTTCTCGACGCTCGCAAAGATAAGAGATCTGATCTCTGGGTGATCTAAATGTGATCTAGGGTTAGATCTAGAATTATTCTAAATTTAGGTATTGATATGATCAGTACCACTTATGATTAATTTAATTTTAAATTTATATTTACATCATAACATGTTATAGATCTTTGATGTAGGATTTTATAATTTGATTACATGCATGTTATAGATTAAATAGTTTAATCTATGTCTTTTGCTGCTCTATATTTTGAAAAAATTTTGAAATCTGTGCATGAACCCCTGCATGTTTCCTATCAGAGGGAGCCTTCACTATTAGAAAATCAACTTAGGCCTTAGATTGCTTTAGATACCGACCTGCCATAATAGATAAGGTAATTATTCCTTTGTTACAGCATCACTAGTGAACCCCATTAATGAAGAGTTCATTGATCCCATTCGACTGTCAGGTATAGACATTTTGAAAAATGCATCTTAAAATAAAGCATCAGTAGAGCTTTCATTATCAATTAAAATATGACGTACATCATAATTAAAATAATATTTAAAGTTACTACAACTGCATCATTGTGTGAAAATTGAACCTCTTGTGCATCTTTTTCGATGAAAGTGATGGGCTCCTTAGTCCTCTATCTTTTTTTGGCTCTGTAGATCCTAGCTTCTCTCTATTGATGTCTCCTAGCAATGGTGTTGATGATTTCAAATGGAGGCCAATCTCCTTATGGCTCATCCCTCCAGGGTGGTTCAGGCTGTGGTAGAGCTCTTGGTTGATCCTTCTTTCTTTCTGGTCGATGTCTCAAAATATGGTCTAGTCAATCTCGTCTGATGAGCTTCTTAATTTCATCCTGAAGCTGGATGCATTCTTCAGTATCATGACTGTGGTCACGATGATAGAGGCAGTACTTTTTAGGATTGCGCTTGGCTGGGTGAGTCTTCATTCTCTTCGACCTCGGCAGCTGCTTCTTTATTTTCATTAGTACTTAGGTCTTGGAAGCATTCAGAGAAGCATAATTATGGAACCATCGAGGAGGGGAGTTCCACTGTGCCCTCTGATCTAGGCTTCTTGGTTGACATGCCCGAGGTGGAGTTTAGGCTTGTCTGTGCTTAGGAGGAGTTCTGGAGCATGGCCAAGCTTCACCCAACTTTTCAAAAATTATGGGCTTGCTAGATTCACCCACTTGCCACTCTCCTGCAGCCTCTCATCCTTTAGCTTGAAGGCTTCCTCCACTTGAGTGTAGCCTTTTGCCCGAGCCAGCATGTCAGCAAAATCTTGAGGGTACTTCTTCTCTAGGAAGGAAAGATGATCGTTCTTCTAGAGGACACCCTTCAGTGCAGCCATAGCAATAGATTGGTCTAAGTTTCGAACCTCCAAGATGGTAGCATTAAAGTGGCTGACATAAGCTCGGATGGACTTTCCTTTCTTCTGCTTGATATTGATAAGAAAGTCCGAATCTCATTTTTGATGCCAGCTGCTGATAAAATGAGCCATAAACTAGTGGCACAGTTGATCAAAAGAAAAGATGGTACCTGATTTGAGGTTCGAGTACTAATTTCTTGCTGCTCGCTTCAAAGTGGAGGGGAAAGCTCTGCATAGAATGGTATCAGGCGCACCATGGAGCAGTATCATAGTTTTGAAGGCTTCGAGATGGTTGATAGGATCAATGGTCCCATCATAACTCTCAAACTAAAAAAATTTAAAGTTCGACAAGATGAGCTCTTGCATGATATAGGCAAAAAATGGGGGATCAGTGCAGATATCGTCATGACGAGCGGGGGCAATATGGCAGAGTTCTTCAATCCGTCGGTTCATTTCTTGAAGCTTCTGATCAAGAATATCATCTCGATTATGGATCTCAAAGCATGGCTGGTAGGAGGGGGTAATGATTTCTCAAGGGTGGAATCAAGATCAAAACAAGGGCTCTCCATTCTCTACTTCCCCTTCCCAAGAGTCACTGGCTAACTCGCCTAGGTGGGTCTTCTTAGCACTAAATCTCGGCATTTTGGCAAGGGTCTTTCCAACTGAACTGGTGCTGGGGGTTGCTGCATGGCCTGCACTCTTCAGTGAGGCCCTTAACCTGCTATAACAGTAGGTTAAACTGCTCAAAATCCATTATAGCCATTGGTGGTGGTTGAGGCTTCGAAGATGAAGTTGGAGCAAGCATATCTACTGGCTCTTGGGTGGATTTGGTAGCGGAGGGAATGGATCATCGGGAAAGAGCTTTCTTGGGAGGCATCTTATTGAAACAAAAAGGAATTAGAAGAAAATAGAGTAGAAGTGAGGATGAAGGTGATCTTGACTGGATACTCCTGTAAGAATAAGAGCTCAGAGGTCCTTCCTCTAGTGTCAATCCTGTTGGTGCAGAAAATGGTGCAAATATCGAAGTTCACTGAAGATGGAGAAGATGAGGTTACCGACGAGATCTGCAAGATAAAATCCAATTCGGAGGTGGGTGGCTTCAGTAGGATCCTCCGATGGTCTAGTTAGTTCTCTGACCAACAAAAATAGAGTACTCAGAAGAATTTAGAGTAAAGATGAGAGCTTAGAGAGAAAAACATATCTGAAGGATTTCTTATATAGGCGGAGCGCATAATAGAATGAAAGTGACAGCTATAATAGAATGTCAGTAGGTCGTTCAGGTCATGTGGAGTTTGTTACAAAGAGCGGATTGTTGTTTGTCGCAACTTGTAGGTGATTGGATTCTATTTGTTGAAGTTCAGACATAGCTTCTATATCTATTAGCAAGCCATGCGCATTAGGATGAAGAACTTGGAGTTAGGTAGGCCAAACTTGGAGATCAGCTTTTGAATGGTAGGTGGCGAACCTATAACTTGGTTAAAATCTATTGGTGCTATCTTCAATAGCTTTAAGGAGTTTGGCCGACTTCGAGGAGTTTGGCCATCTTCGAAGTTGGCTAGGGATTGATGGGAGCATTCAAGCTAGAGGCTAGAGAGGGGATCGTTGAACTTTCCAAACCATCATCAAACTTTTTGAAGGAGCTCGGCTATCTTCAAGATCAACTGAAAGTTGAAATGGGTGAACTTCTTTGCTGGTGCCATTCGATTTGCTTTCAGAAGCTCTATTGCCTTCAAGATCGATCTGAAGTTTGGACCGAAGGAGTGCTATGATTCATTATCTATGAAGTGGTTGCTATTCTAGATTGAAAATCAGATTTGTATTGATGATGAAGTCCTTTCATTATTCAAACTCGTTCGGTCGATATGCACCATATAGGCTGGCTAGACTACTATTGTCAGAAAGGAATGATGGAATTCGGCCACACTCGAGTTCTACCACTATCCGTAAAGTGGAACAAAGGAATTCGGCTAGGATAGAATCTAACTGGGGAGGAATTCAGCTGGGTGAAGTCTCTACCATAAGGTTAATGAGATATACTATATACCACAAAGAAATTCGACTGCACTTAAGATCTGCCATAGAGGAAATTGAAGGATGTTGGGGTTCAATTTTTGATGGAGCTCTACTGACATTAGGACCAGAGTTAGTTATCATGTCATTCACTATTCAAGTTCGGCCGGATGAAGTTCATCACGCCTTGGGGGCATTTTGCAATTATTGAGAGAGAGCGGATGGTTACCACTAAGAAGCTTGTCCAGCATACATGGTTTGAAGGTCGAACCCCTTGAATTAAATTGGGTTAGGAAATCAATTTAGTTGAAGTTTGGCCATGACTGTTGCGACTCCAGATGTAATCATATCAAAGTCAAGCTTCTTATTGGACTTCAATGGGAGTTATTTTATCCCCAACAAAAGGCATATAAAGTTTAGAGTGGTTTGGATTATTAACGAACTTCTATGTCCACTCCGTAAGGATTACAACCTACTTACCAAGCACGGCCAGACCTTTCTTTCCTTAACATTTCAACTTCTGAAACTCTTGCACCAACTTGCATTGGCTTACAACAGTAATAAAGAACCTCTCACAAGTGGGGTTACATAGGTTTTGCTTAGCTTAGCAAGTGCACTTCAAGTGAATTGGAATGGATTAGGCAAGGAATCTACAAACTCTTTTTCTTTAGGAGATGAGTGCTCATTTTTCTCTTAATTCTCTTCTTCTTTTTTCTTCTCCTTATCTTAAACATAGCAGATGCTGGAGATCTTGAGGTGGCTCTTGGAACTCATTTAATGCTATTGCCATGCTAATGCTCAGTCGACTAGCTACTAGAATAGTCTAGCGGACTGTAGAAGCGATAGCTCTTGTTATTTAGGTATGACTCTCGAAGGTTTGGAGATGGCTCATAAATTTACCCATTATTTTATCCTTTAAGAAAAAAAAACCTTTACCCATTTTTGCTTACTAGCATTTAGGATGTGGCTCCTGAACATTTGTACTATCGGCTCCTCTTGCATAAGATGATTGCTAAACTAGTGAAGATGATGAAGGAAAATTCTGATTTTTCGGACCAAGTTCGTTCAGATCGGATCGGATCAAGAGATATATTTAAAAAATTTTTCTCTTTGATCCTAATCAGATCTAGGATGTTCTAGATCTGATTGTTATTATTATAAAAATTAAAATAAAATTAGATAAATTAAATCAAATTTAA
This sequence comes from Cocos nucifera, assembly GCA_006176705.1. Taxonomy (NCBI): domain Eukaryota; kingdom Viridiplantae; phylum Streptophyta; class Magnoliopsida; order Arecales; family Arecaceae; genus Cocos; species Cocos nucifera. The sequence continues at coordinate 1,316,997 of QRFJ01000043.1, forward strand.
TTTATCTTGATGTGGGTAATCCTATTACCCATTGATGATCCTATATGCAGTAGAAGGTTCTGGATCTAGCCATGCAAGTGCCTGGCCTCTATCGATATCCACTCAGACTATATCTAGAGATCCTCTTCTTCTCTATCACGTCTCCAAAAATTAGATCTGGATCTGATCTGGAGGATCTTCAAAACTCCTTTTGAAGATCAGCAGTCGTCCTTTGCAGCAGTGCAGCCTTCTAGCTTTCAATCGCCTTTCTTTGATCTGGATCGCACCAACCAAGAATCCAAAACTCCTTTTGGACGTGGAGAGGAGAGGGAGAAGGTGCTTTGGCATGGAGGAGGAGGGGAGAGGCAGCCTTGGGCATGGAGAATTGTGATTCAATCATATCTTTGAGTTGGGCGCAGGGTCTTATTTATAGACTAAGCGTGATCCAACTCCTCTTCTTCCCAACCAATCACAACCCTTTGTGAAATCAGATCTAAATCTGATTGGTGGGAATAGAGTCCCCTGGATTCCTCCTTAGAGGGTGCCTAAGACCAGTCAAAGTTGGTTCTTAGGAAGAACTCTAATTGGAATCCAAAAAGGAGATGGAGTCCTTGTCCAACAAGGACTCCTAGGCGCCTCCAACTTGGGCACACGCCTAGGGTGGCGTGCGCCCTCTTCCTTGCCAGGTTCTGGCAGGGGGACAGGCCCCCACCAGCTCTCCAATAGGTGCATGACATGTGGTCAAAAGTCAAAGTGTCAATGGTCAACATTTGACCAGTCAAAGGTAGACTTTTGACCAAAGTCAAAGAACAAGAAATGGCAGGTGACCAAAAATGGCAGGTAATGTCTTACAAAATAAGACAACCTTTTCTGACTTGGACAACCTCCAGTCAGACCATATGAAGGCCTCTGATTGAGCACAAACTCCTTTGGCTCAGACAGGACAACTTATTTATGATAGCAAAAGAAGAACGTTAGGTTCAATCGAGTGCTAGCACGATTTTCCTTGAACCTAATTGAATCTCATTCAGATCAATTGAACTAGATCAGTTCAATTGATGATCACCAGATTCAAACCCTTGTTTGTGTGACCCAGTTAGGTTCAGTTCTGTATGGTAATGGGATATGTCATGATCTCTATCATCGACATCATCGAAACTCCTTTCGATGGATCAGAACTCTTCTGATTCGAACAGCTAGAATGATCGATCATCTAAATCATTCTAATTGCTCCCAAAATCCACCAGTGACACCTAGCAGTATATGGTGGCAACCCATCAGAGCTGAATGCGAACCTCTTGGTGCAGCTACCTGTGTGATTAAGTTCTTCTATCTTGAGCCCCGATCAGATTAGGGTTAAGGTGAAACTCGTCAAACCCTAGTCTCTGTCATATGATGTAATCATTCGATTCGAGTCCGAATGAAAATCTAAATAGAAACTCTTTCTATTATTTCACTCTGCCATGGCCATGGACTTCTGGACTTGATTCTCATGATCATCATAGGGCTGCTCCTCTACCACCGAGGTAGATAGATTCCATCTTGATACCATCCAGTTCCTACAATGAACATGCTATAGCCAACATACACCTCAGGGTTCCATATGGCTAGGAGACCGAGTAATGGTGTAGTCAAACTATAACACCCTCAAGGTGAACTGCCGATGCACCTCAGGTCAAAGAACCAGACACACTACTGCAGCATCGAGTCAGTCATTGACGAGAAGGTAGACTCCCTAATGACTACTCGAGGTGGTCACGCTCAGTGCCCTCGTTCTCTAACGAGTACCTGTACTCTCGCTCCGGTGTCTCCACACCGTAGACTCAAGACTCATCTACTAAAGAGAAGCGATTGTACACCAACCTTCCGGATCAATCACCATCCTCGTGATGATCCTATGGTCGGAAGCATTTTATGAGTTAATAATGATTATTCATGTCTTAAATTTTCAACTCTTGAAAATATGAATTATCATTACCATTAACTCAAAGGATGTATCACAGACACTAAATACACATATGTGATAGAAAATAACCCATTTTATTGATATTAGTCAAAATTATAATTTTGCCCCTAGAAGTGTATTACAAGTGTCAGCCAATTCTGGCTTCTAGGGCACATATATCTAACAATCTCCCACTTGTCCTAAAGCCAATTGGCTACAAGTCTAAGTCCCATCTTCTCAAGGTGGGCTTCGAAACGGCTTTGTAAGTGGGTCTGCCACATTATCTAGTTGACTCTCTTGACCTCGAATATCTCTCATCTGATGGCATTACTCCATTTCTGCAGCAAACTTCTTGTACCAGAATGCTTCCTTCACAGCCTCTGATGCAGCGATATATTCTGCTTCCATGGTGGAATCTGCTATCACGGTTTGCTTGGAACTCTTCCAGCTGACAGCACCACCATTGCACACAAACAGACTCCAGATGTCGACTTTCGATCATCTATATCAGACGTGAAATCTGAGTCTGTGTATCCCTGGACTTGGAGTTCTCCATTACCAAAGACCAACATCATATCCTTAGTTCTTCTCAAGTACTTAAGGATACATTTCACAGAAGTCCAGTGTTCTTCACCTGGATTTGACTGATATCTGCTTGTGACACTCACAGCATGGGCTATATCAGGTCGTGTACATAGCATGGCATACATGAGGCTCCCTATTGCAGAAGCATAAGGGATCTTGCTCATGCGTTCTATTTCCTCAGGTGTGCTGGGGCACATCTTCTTGGAAAGATGAATACCATGTCTGAAGGGTATTAATCCCCTCTTAGAGTTTTCCATACTAAACCTCTTTAGTACTTTCTCTATGTACATCTTCTGTGAAAGTCCTAGCATCCTATTCGGTCTATCCCTATAGACCTTAATTCCTAGAATAAAGGATGCTTCACCTAGGTCTTTCATGGAGAATTCCTTGGACAACCATAATTTTGACTATCGTCAACATGGGAATATCATTCCCAATAAGGAGGATGTCATCCACGTACAATACGAGGAAGACAACAGCGCTCCCACTGACCTTTTTGAAGA
>QRFJ01000043.1:1320033-1484778 GCA_006176705.1 Cocos nucifera
GTATTAAGTTTTATGCATGTGGTAATTCATTGATGATATCGCATATGCATCAGTCAAGATTGCCAGAATATATCATCTGCAGTCCAAGTCTAACTTCACATCGAGCTTCTCAAGCTCTTCTTGGCGACTGTTACCATCAGCACATCCTTGAGGCTTAATAAAGTTCTTTTCATGATCTTGATATTGGGCTGCTGACTCTAGTTCAACCAAAAACATCTCTGTCAGCTGAACCAAGCATTTGGCGGCGTAGTCTTCATTCTCATGTTGGCACTGGAGGCTCATCAAAACATCGAGCCCAACATGTAATACGGCACTTATTATCTTCATCCTATCCACTTCTTTCAGACGATACCTCTGTCTGATCAGTGGTATGGAGGAGCTGGTAAGGTGGGAGGTCCTATGTCCAAACATGGGTCAACTTCTTCAAAACCCAAAATTATTTAAGTTCAGAGTCAATCCATATAATTGTCTCGATCAGTCTATGGGGTGTTCAAGGATACGTCCTAATGGGTTGACGCGACATTTCTTTGTAGAGAGTTAAAGTTCTAGTTAGATTTATAATTAATGACTTAATCAATTTATTTAAATTTATTTAAATTAAAATATAGACTTTCACTATTTCTCTTGATCCTACACTCCCTCTGGTAAGGATGCTAAAATCTCCATCATTTATATGATTTCTAGTGATGGTGGCGAGTCCTCGCCAACGCCACTACTCACCTCACCTAATAGTTTTGTGTGATGAGGTTCAATCCAATGAAGGACAACTCTTGTTCAATGATTCTCTAATTCATGGTGCACCAAACCTTCTCTTAATTCTATGAATCTCACCATGTCCCAAAATATTGATCCACTCCTTAGTTAAGTTACAGACCCACCATTTGCACAGGAAGATTTCTGATTGAGTCCTCACCGTATTGAAAATTGAGCCCAATCTTTCATCCTCCACTTAGCCATCCAAGCCTAATAGACATGGTGCATCTTTTTGGTGACAACTGAAGCAGTTGTAAACCAGCGCGAAAACAAATCAATCCAGAAGGGCCCACACATTAAATAGGTGAGACCTAGACTGATCTTCTAGGGATAATATTCTGGATGATCTACATTTGATACTTAGACTCATCATAGTCATAACTATTATGACTTAACCTAGTCGGTGGATTAGCTGGATTCATTAGACCACCTTCAGACCAGAACTAGTCACTCAGATATGCCAGGTAAGTGAGACAGATGAGAAGGAATATGGCCATTAATCTCAAGAATGCATTAGTCATAGCTTTCCAATTAAAGACACATCGTGCGTCATATTTGCCAAACTTAACCTTAGACACCAAATTATTGAGCCAGAACAATTGGGTTAGCCTACAATCGTTCTAACCTCTGAGCCTAATTAGGTCTTGCTTGATCGTGACACAAATCTTGACGCAGATTAATCCTATTAGGCTGGTCAATTAAGCATTGTGATTCCCATCTAACCAACTTTGATTCGGTTTGCATCAACCGCTTAGACCTAATGAGCTACCCAAGCCCGAACCCTATATTATGAAATATGTCTTAGAATGCTAAAATTCTTAATTTTAGACCCTAATTAACATTCCTAATTTTAATTTTTAATTAAGTAGGGTTCATAAATAAATATCACAATAATCCTAGGGTTTTAGTCTAGGATTTTCAGAAAGTAAGTTTGGCGTTTCGATTAAGGACGAACGTGCAGCACCCCTTACACATCAGAAGAACATCCCTATCGGATGGAAAGAGAGGGCCTTTGATCCTTCTTCGTTCTTATGATTCGGACGGCCAGAGGAATGCCTTAACAGAACAATGCATACTACAAAAGTTTTAGATCTATATCATATATCTCAATACAAATTAGATCTAAATCATACATATTTGCATACATCTCATATCGAATCATGGCATATTTTTAGATCTAAAATTATCTCATTATAATCTAAAATTAGATTTAAATTGATCTATCAAATAAAATTCTAATTAGATAATTGATGTAGACTTATTACAACTAGTCTTGACATGCATCTATCATATCTCATATGATATTTAATTAAATAATTTTTATTTAATATTTTTTAGATGTTATTATAAACCATTAATATTAAAAATAGAAATAAATGACTCTAAAATATATTTAATCAAATTAATTCAAAAACATGCAAGACTATTCTATAGAACTTTTATTTTAGAACTATCATTTCATATTTTCTAATCTTAGATCGAATCATTTAATTTATTTTTTCTAATTTTAGTCTGATCACATCTTATGTGACATCTGAAGATATTATTTTTTAATTAAAATAAAATTTAAAATTAGATCTAAATAATTTTAGAATCTCTGCTTGAATACCTGAAGTTAATCCTGATTTCCAACCAGGTTCGTTCAGATCTGATCAGATCAAGAGATATATTTCAAAAATTTTTCTCTTAATCCTAATCAGATCTTGATATATTTTAAGATCTGATTCTTATTATTTAATAATAAAATAAAATTAGATAAATTAAATCAAATTTAATTTACCTGATTGGGTAATCCTATTACCCTTGATGATCCTGTATGCAGCGGAAGGTTCTGGATCTAGCCACGCAAGTGCCTGGCCTCTACCGGTATCCACTCAGGCTTGGATCTAGAGATCCTCTTCTTCTCTATCACATCTCCAAAAATTAGATCTGGATCTGATCTGGAGGATCTTCAAAACTTCTTTTGAAGATCAGCAGTCGTCCTTTGCAGCAGTGCAGCCTTCTAGCTTTCAATCGCCTTTCTTTGATCTGGATCGCACCAACCAAGAACCAAAACTCTTTTGGATGTGGAGAGGAGAGGGAGAAGATGCTTTGGCATGGAGGAGGAGAGGAGAAAAGGCCTTGGGGCATGGAGAATTGTGATTCAATCATCTTTGAGTTGGGCGTAGGGTCTTATTTATAGACTAAGCGTGATCCAACTCCTCTTCTTCCCAACCAATCACAACCCTTTGTGAAATCAGATCTAAATCTGATTGGTGGGAATAGAGTCCCCTGGATTCCTCCTTAGAGGGCGCCTAAGACCAGTCAAAGTTGGTTCTTAGGAGAACTCTAATTGGAATCCAAAAAGGAGATGGAGTCCCTATCCAACAAGGACTCCTAGGCGCCTCCAACTTGGGCACACGCCAAGGGTGGCGTGCGCCCTCTTCCTTGCCAGGTTCTGGTAGGGGGACAGGCCCCCACCAGCTCTCCAATAGGTGCATGACATGTGGTCAAAAGTCAAAGTGTCAATGGTCAACATTTGACCAGTCAAAGGTAGACTTTTGACCAAAGTCAAAGAACAAGAAATGGTAGGTGACCAAAAATGGCAGGTAATGTCTTACAAAATAAGACAACCTTTTCTTGACTTGGACAACCTCCAGTCAGACCATATGAAGGCCTCTGATTGAGCACAAACTCTTTTGGCTCAGTCAGGACAACTTATTTATGATAGTAAAAGAAGAACGTTAGGTTCAATCGAGTGCTAGCACGATTTTCTTGAACCTAATTGAATCTCATTCAGATCAATTGAACTGGATCAGTTCAATTGATGATCACCAGATTCAAACCCTTGTTTGTGTGACCCAGTTAGGTTCAGTTCTGTATGGTAATGGGATATGTCATGATCTCTATCATCGACATCATCGAAACTCCTTTCGATGGATCAGAACTCTTCTGATTCGAACAGCTAGAATGATCGATCATCTAAATCATTCTAATTGCTCCCAAAATCCACCAGTGACACCTAGCAGTATATGGTGGCAACCCATCAGAGCTGAATGCGAACCTCTTGGTGCAGCTACCTGTGTGATTAAGTTCTTCTATCTTGAGCCCCGATCAGATTAGGGTTAAGGTAAACTCGTCAAACCCTAGTTTCTGTCATATGATGTAATCATTCGATTCGAAGTCTGATGTGAAAATCTAAATAGAAACTCTTTCTATTATTTCACTCTGCCATGGCCATGGGCTTCTGGACTTGATTCTCATGATCATCATAGGGCTGCTCCTCTACCACCGAGGTAGATAGATTCCATCTTGATGCAATCCAGTTCCTACAATGAACATGCTATAGCCAACATACACCTCAGGGTTCCATATGGCTAGGAGATCGAGTAATGGTGTAGTCAAACTATAACACCCTCAAGGTGAACTGTCGATGCACCTCAGGTCAAAGAACCAGACACACTACTGCAGCATCGAGTCAGTCATTGACGAGAAGGTAGACTCCCTAATGACTACTCGAGGTGGTCACGCTCAGTGCCCTCGTTCTCTAACGAGTACCTGTACTCTCGCTCCGGTGTCTCCACACCGTAGACTCAAGACTCATCTACTAAAGAGAAGCGATTGTACACCAACCTTCCGGATCAATCACCATCCTCGTGATGATCCTATGGTCGAGAGCATTTTATGAGTTAATATTGATTATTCATGTCTTAAATTTTCAACTCTTGAAAATATGAATTATCATTACCATTAACTCAAAGGATGTATCATAGACACTAAACACATATGTGATAGAAAATAACTCATTTTATTAATATTAGTCAAAATTATAATTTTGCCCCTAGAAGTGTATTACAAGTGTCAGCCAATTCTGGCTTCTAGGGCACATATATCTAACAGATGACACCATGATTGTACTGGTCAGCACTTGGATTTGGGAGACAACTACTTTTTTATAGGGAAGAGCATCCACCGGCACAAGTGGCCATGGTTGGAGGACTGGCGATAAAAGATCGGAAGATGGTAGCTGCAGACCAATGGTAGGATGGCCAGAGAAGAGAGAAAGAATTGAAATTCCAAGAAGAAAAATAGGGGATAAATCATGTTTTGAATTTTTAAAAGAACTTCAATAATTGCCAATCAAAAATCATGATCTTAGAGCTTAAAATGATGGGATTCAAGATCAAGGTTATAGAGTGTTTACCTTTATTATTGATGAGATTTGGAGGCCGCTCAATCGAAATGATGGATGGCGTTCGGTGAATATTGGAACCACTCATCGGCAAAATCTAATCTGAAACAATAATTTGTTGATAGAGGTTGAAAGGAGAATATGATGGCTTAAATAGAGCTGAAACCTAGCACTTCTAATCCATGTTGGCATCAAGCTCTTTTGAAAGGAAGAGCCCATCATTTTTCATTGGAAAATTCTTTCTACACTGCGGGCGATATAGCTCCATGGACACCGCCCGCAGTGATTGGCTCTCACGGGGGCTGGAGCAATTTTTTTTTTTGGATGCCATGCTTTGGCCTCGTGCGAGAGCCAATCATGACGGGCGATGTCTGTGGAGCTACACTGATTATGGTGTAGAAAGTATTTTTCTTTTTTCTTTTTCTTTTTCTTTTTTCATTTGGGCTAGCTAGACCAGTCAAGTATATTAGGGCCAACTAATTAATTTAGATAGGATTATCATGCATATAAAATGAAAAGGGCTCATATTATCTTTAGAAACGAAAGTTTCCATATAATATAAACATGATCAAATTTCTTGTAAAAGCATTAATGAATTTATATGTCAATATGATATGAACCCTAAAGGAATGGAAAGTACAAAGGTATTTTTGTAAGAGCTATTAGAGTTCTGACTAAGGTTCTCCATGTCGGAATTGGACCCCATGCCAGCTAGTAGTATGGTTCAATATATTGATGTACCATTTTGTATCGTGCTCAAACTGGCATGATAAAAAAAGTGAGGGATAGAGAAAATTGAAGAGAGAAAGAGAGAGGTAAAGGGAGGGAGAGGAAGGGAAGGAGAGGGAGATGTCAGAGATGCTAGTGGTGGTGACCGAAGAGCCATAGCCTAGAGGAGCAGAGAACTCCAAACTGAGGGAGAAAATAGAGGAGAGAGATAGAGGGAATGGAGAGAGGGAAGGAGAATGAAAAGGTGGGGAGGCCAATGACTGGAAGGCTGTGAAGGCCTGATTCCTTCTCCTTACCATCCTCTAATTGAAACAAGGATGATTCATAATTTTAAATTTTTTGCCGACTCACTATTTGTCAAAAAAATAATTATAAAAAAACTAAGTAAAGTTGGTAATCCCACTGATGATTACATCTAATACTTAAAAAAAAAAATCAAAATAGGGGCTTTCACCCCTATTTCAATCAGCTAACTTCGACCTTCACAGGCCTTTGGCAGACTCCGGAGGCTCTATCTCCCTTTCCCATCTCATTCCCTCCCATCTCTCTCTCTCTCTCTCTCTCTCTCTCTCTCTCTTCCTTCTCTTCTTTCTTCCTTCCCCCTCATTGCCCATCCTCCAATGGGCAAAATGATGAAGGAACTTTTTGATCGGCCAGATCGAATTAGATCAGATGGAGCAGAATTTAAAATTTTTTTTAGATCCAATCTGGCCTAAGGTTTACAGATCTAATTGCTAAACCTAGATCTATAGGCAGAGGCATGCATAGGGTATTAAAAATACCAGCTGATGTGGGTAGACAAATCTTCCCACTCTGATGATCCAAATCTGATGTCGAGGTTCACTTCTAGCCATGCATGCATCCAGCTTCTATCGGTATCCACTTGAGTTAGATTTAGATGTCTTCTCCTTACATGATCTGATTTAAAAAAATCAGATTTAGATCTCTTTCTTCCACCTTCGATAAAATCACTGACAGTACTTCGATCGACACACGATCGAAAGATCTCCTTCATTTACTTGCATGAACAGTACTTCGACTCTTGAATGCTTGATCAGTCCAACTTGGGCATGGAGAAGAAAGTGAAAGAAAACTAGGTTTTCCTACCATAGGATGCATCTGATTGGATCAAATTTGCAGCAAAATAATTTTTTAAAAAAATTTTATGATCTGATCAGATCTAAAAGTTCTTAGATTTGATTAGATTGATCTAAAATTAAAAATAAAATAAAAAATAAAAATAGTAATAATTATTATCATCTGATTGGGTAAATCATTTATCCATTATGATGATTTGATGACTGATCCAAGATTCTGATTGAGCCGTGCATGCGTTCGGCCTCTACCAGTATCCACTCAGGTCAAATCTACAAGTCTCCTTCTTTTGAATCTAATCTCCAAAAATCAGATCTGAAATTAATTGAGAATGCCTTCTAACCGATCTTCGATGGCAACACCTTCATCTCTCAATGCAGGAACTAGTCGTGCAGTCTTTGTAGGATCAGGAACCAACCTTTGATCTCTGAGTTTTGCCCAACCCCTTGGGTGTGGAGAAGAGGAAGAGATCTGAAAGAGGGGCATGGAGATGGAGATTTTGGTAGGACTTTTCCATAGAGAAATCATGATGTACAACAACTTGCACAGGGCCCTATTTATAGACCTAGCCAAGAGTTCCTTTGCATATCACTTTGAACAGGTCAAAATTTAATATGCAGAAGGACTCTTCCATGATCTCCACACCCCACACCACATTTTTTCTATATTTTGTCATACAAAACTTAGAAATATGACATGGAATAAAGGATAAGTTGAGTAGATGGTGCAAACTCTTATCTCCTTAGACATTTGAATTAAATTCAAATCCTTTGATTAGTCAAAACTGATTTGAATGGGTACCTTCTCTTATCCATCAGATGCGCACACCATAAAGGGGCATGCACTCACAAACTCTGCATAACATCTAGGGATGCATGCCCAAGAAAAAAATCCAAAGGGGCGCCAGCTATTTCTTTCCTGTAAAGATGGGTCAACCTTTGACCCTTGTCTGTTCCCATCTTATGGGATTTAAGACAAACCCTTTTCAAATCCCATCCAATGGATTTATGTCAAGTCCTAACCAAGTTAGAATAAGCTTTGATCAGTTCAAGACTTAGTCCAGTCATATCAAGAAAAATCTATCAACAATTTTTGGGAGAGGCTTGTCCAAATTTCATCTTATGATTTTAGGAGAAGCCCTAATCTGGCAAAGAAAATCCTTATCTTGTTCCCATCTTATAGAATTTAGGACAAATCAAGATAAATCCCTACAGAGTTTCTGGATAAGCTTTGTCCAAATAGTTCTAAAAATTAGCAGGTCTTGTCCTATTTCCATCTGATGGATTAGGACAAGTCTAGATCAGGTTAGGACAAGACTTTTCTGGCCTGGATAAATTTTAGTCAGACTAGGATAGAGCCATACAAGGCTCCTAGGTGAGCCAAATCCAATTTAGCTCAGTCAAGATGAACCAAAAAGATGATAGAAGGAGAATATTAGGTTCAATCGTGTGCTAGCATGATTTTCTTGAACCTAATTGGATCTAATCCAAATCAATCAAACTAGGTTAGCTCAATTGATGACATCCAGATCCAAACCCTTGTTTGTATGATCCAGTTATGTTCAATTCTGTATGGTAATGGAACATGTCATGATCTCCATCATCGACATTACCAAAATACCTTTCGATGGACCAGAACTCTTCTAATTCATCCAATTAGAATCATCGATCATCAAGATAATTCTAATCGATCCTAAAATTTATCAGTGACACCTAGCAGTATATGGTGGCAACCCATCAAAACTGAATAGCGAACCTCTCAGTGCAGCTACCTGTGTGATTGGATTCTTTTATCATGAGCTCCGATGAGATTAGGGTTAAGGTAAACTTGTCAAATCCAACACCCATCATATGAATGAATCATTCGATTCGAGTCCGATGTAAAATTCTAATAGAAGCTTCTTTCTATTATTTCACACTACCATGGCCATGGGTTTCAGGACTCGAGCTCATGATCATCATAGGATTACTCCTTTTCTACCGAGGTTGATAGATCCCATCTTGGTGCAATCCAATTCCTACAATGAACATGCTATAGCCAACATACACCTTAGGATTTCGAATGGCTAGGAGATGAGTTATGGTGTAGTTAAACTATAACACCCTTAAGGTGAACTGCTGATGCATCTCAGATCAAAGAACCAGACACACGCTGCAGCATCGAGCTAGTAATCAATAAGAAGGTAGGCTCCCTTATGATTGCTCGAGATGGTCACGCTCAGTGCCCTTATTCTCTAACGAGTATCTGTACTTTTGCTCCAGTATCTCCACATCATAAACTCAAGACTCATCTATCCTAAGAAAGTGATCATACACCAATCTTTCACATCAATCATCATCCTTATGATGATCCTACGATCGAAAGCAATTTATAAGTTAATTATGATAACACATGCCTTAAATTCTCAACTCTTGAGAATATGTGTTATCATGCCTATTAACTCAATGGATGTATCACAGACACTTTAATACACAATATGATAGAAAAAATATCCCTTTAATTAATTTTAAAACAAAATTATGAAAATGCCCTTAGAAAGTATTTAACAAGTGTCAGCCAATCTGACTTCTAGGGCACATATCTAGCAAACTCCCACTTGATCTAAAGCTAATTGGCTGCAAATCTAACTTCTATCTTCTCAAGATGGGCTTGGATCTTCTGCTGGCCTAAAGGCTTTGTCAATGGATCTGTCACATTGGCTACGGTATTGACTCTCTTGACCTTGATGTATCCTTCTTGAGATAATCACGGATAAGATGGAACCATCTTCTTGGAACTCTTTCAACTTATAGTACCACCATTGCACAGGAACAAACTTCCGAATGTTGACTTTCGATCATCTATGTCAGATATAAAGTCTGAGTCTGCATACCCTGGACCTAGAGTTCACCATGCTAAACTTCTTCAACACCTCCTCTATGTGAAAGACCCAGCATCCTCTTTAGTCTATCTCTACAGACCTAAAATGAAGGATGCTTTACCTAGGTCTTTTAGAGAAAATTTCTTAGATAACCATACTTTGACCTATGTCGGCATGAAAATATCATTCCCAATTGGGAGAATGTCATCCATGTACAATACGAGGAAGACAACAACACTTTCACTGACCTTCTTAAACACACTTGATTTCTCCTCATTCTTGATTAAATCAAATGATTTGATTACATCAAGCATTCCAACTCTGAGATGCTTGCCTTAGTCCACAGATGGACCTTCGCAGCTTGTAGATCTTTGTGATCACCATCACTGGATGTGAGACCAAGCTGTTATTCCATATAGATATCTTTCTCAAAATATCTATTTATGAACTCCATTTTCACATCCATCTACCATATTTCATGATTGAAATATACTGCAATGGCAAGCAATGTGCAGATGGATGGCCACTGACAAGAAGGTATCCGATATCCTTTCACCACTAGCCTAGCCTTGAATGTCTCTACATTTTTATCTGCATATATCTTTCTCTTGAAGATCCATTTATACCCAATAGATACTATACCTTTAGGTGGATCTACCAAGATCTAAATTTAGTTTGAGTGCATCAAGTCAATCTTTGATTTCATTGCCTCTTACCAATTTTTGGAGTCGATATCTGATATTGCCTTATCATAGGCTCTGGGATCGTCACCATGAACCCATTTCTATGAGGAATATTTCTCCTACATCCTCTAAAATAATACCTAAGTAACTTCAAAAGGACAAAAAATCCTATTTGACTTACAAGGTGGATAAGGTAGTGAATTATGGATCGGCTTAGACTAACTGGGTTCCTGAGGTTTCTTGGCTCGTTGCTCTTTGGAGACTTTCTCCTTAACCCTAATGTGTCTTTTGATGCCACCATCTTGAATAAACTATTTTTTAAGAAAAATGGTGTGTCAACCCACAATCACATTGTGGTCTTCCAAAAGATAGAAGTAATATCCTAATAACTCTTTAGGATATCCAATAAACTAAGCTCTAAGGGACCTAAACTCTAACTTATCCACCATCGGACAACTCCAATTCTGAGATGACTCAGACTTGGCTTCATACCATGCCATATCTCATATGCAGTGGCAAGAATGATTTTAGATGGAACCCTATTTAGTAATTTGATAGCTATCATTAAACTATGTCCCTAAAAAAACTATGAAAGATCCATGAAGCTCATCATGGATCAGACCATATCTAATAGGATCCAGTTTTTCCATTCTGAAAATTTATTAAGTTGAGGCATTCCAGGTGGAGTCCATTATGAGACTATACCATTGTACTTAAGATAGTCCAGAAATGTTTAATTAAGGTATTCACCTCCTTGATTTGATCGAAGAATCTTAATGGACTTTTCGGTTTGCTTTTCTACTTCATGTCTAAATTTCTCGAACTTTTCAATAGCTTCAGACTTCTGTCATATGAAGTATAATTATCCGTACTGAGATAGATTATCAGTAAAGATAATAAAGTAGACATAATTACCTCTGGTTGGCATATCAAATGGGCTGCACACATCTATATGTACCAGGGCAAGTAGGTCTATGGCCCTTTCCTATGTCCCACAAAAGAAAGCTTGGTCATTTTGCCTTGAAGGCATGATTCATAAATTAGATATGACTCAAAAGTTAACGGACCCATTAGTCCAAATTTCTCAAATTTATTAATCCTGTCTTCATCTATATGACCTAGCCTAAGGTGCCATAGGTACCTTTCATTAACACTATCTGTAGATCATTTTGATTCTATGGCATTCACATTTTTCTTGACAGACTCAATGATGAGCATTCCTTCAGAAGGTCTTTCTTCCTGCTTGTTGTTCAAAATGGCCAGGTATGTAGGGCAGTCCCGCTTCCAATGGCCATCGAAGTTGCAGTGAAAATACTTTTCTTTTTTTGTGATCTTCTTCTTCAGCTCACCCTTCTTTTCTCCTTCTATTTTCTGCTTCTTCACAGACTTCTTCTTTCCAAAAGACTTTCTCTTAGAAGAAGTCTGCTCCATAGCCAGAACTAAGCTCTTTGAACCCTTCAAGGTTTGCTCAGTAGTAACCAGCATATATATTAACTCGGCCAAGGTGCACTGGAGCTTATTCATATGGAAGTTCATAATGAGCTACCCATACAAATCAATCAAGGATTGCAGGTTACAGCTTCTTGTCCATCAAGACTTTAAGCTTCTCAAGCTCTTTAGGTCCTTGATCATTTGCCAAGCAATAATTTTGGACCAACTGCCCATCACGCATTTGCACCTTAAAAGGTCTCTTCGAGACTTGATAATGCGTTGCGTAACTCTATTCACTGAATAACTCTTGCAGGTGCACCAACATTTGGTGAGCAGTCCTGATGTCTTCATGTTGGTGCTGCAATTTATTTGACATTGAGCCCAACATGCAGCACCTTACTTTGTTATGATCGTCAGACCACTTCTCATGAGATGTTCTCTGATCAGCAGTCGAACGGGTTGGTAAAGGGAAGGTCCTGGTCCAATACATAGGTCAACCTTTTTGAACTCAAAATAAGTTTGAAGTTCTTTAGCCAATCCCTGTAAATTAGTCTGGTCAACTTGTGGGTATCTAGGATTCGGGCTAGGGATTTTGATGCAGACATTTTTCTGTAGAGAGTCAAAGTTTCTAATTAGACTTGTAATTTGACTCAACCAATTTATTTAGGGATTTCATTTTTAAATAAATTAGGCTCCAACAATTTTCTTAGATCCCTACACTCTCTTGGCAGAGATGCAAAAATCTTCACGATCATTGATTTCTAGTGGATGGTGCGATCCCATCGATTAGCTCACCATCTCACCTAACAGTTGTTGGTGATGGATCAATCGATGAGTGGACAACTCTTATCCAATATTTCTCTAAACATGGTGCACTTAAACCTGATCTCTAATTCATAAAGCTTACCATGCCTGGAATATTGCTCCACTCTTTAGTTAAGTCAAACCCACCATTTGTACAAATTAAATTCCTAAATGGATCCCTCACCGTATCTGGAATATTGAGCTCAACCCATCCTTCAACCCATAGCATCCAATGCCTAATAGACATGTTGCATTTTTTTGGTGCAACTGAATCATTGTATCCAGTCGAGAACAATCAACCCCAAAAAGGGCCCATACATCTACAATGGTGGAAGACCTAGGACTTAATATTTTCTTGGGAAGATTTAATTTGATCTCTTAGACTCAATTAGTCATAACATTTATGACTAACCTAGTAGCATGGGATAGCTCGAATCATTAGCCACCTTAAACCAGAACTGGGTCGACTCAATTGACCAGGTAAGTGAGATCAGTGAAAGGAATATGCCATTAACTCATCATGAATGCATTTAGATCAAATAGCTTTCAATTAAAGACCACTGGTCATATTTGCCATACTTACCTTAGTCATTGACTTGTCTGATCAGAACTAATCGGGTAGCTTACAATCCAGGCTCGAACCATGGAGCCAAATTAGATCTTAACTTTATCGATGACATGTGACTGTGAGTTGACCTTGATCCAAACTTAATCCTATTAGGTTGGTCAAATCTAAGCACTCTTGATCCCACCTAACCAACTCTTGATTCGGTTTGATCAACTGCTAGACTTAATTGAGCTGCCCACACCCAAACCCATGATTTATGAAGGTATCTTAGATCTAAAAATTTATATTTTTAGACCTAATTAATTTTATAAACTTAATTCTTAATTAAGTTCAAGGGTTCAATAACAAAATATGTACAAATATTCTAGGATTTCAGGATCTAGGGTTTTCTAGAAAAATAAGTTTTTGATTTTTGATTATGGGCAAATGCGCAGCACCCCTACATGCCATGAGAGCTCCCCATCGAATGAAAAGAGAGGGCCTTTAAACCCATCTTACTCTTATGACTGGATGGCCAAGGAGAATGCCTTAATCAGAAAATATGAACTACACTACGAAACTATTAGATCTAAAGCATATAACTGTTACATGATTTAAGATTTAATCTATACATATTTTGCGTACATCTCATGTATCAAATTTAATATTTAAATTTACATTTCAGATCTGATTACATCTGATATAATATCTAAAAATAAAATTTTAAATGATCTCATCATAAAAAATTTTAATCTAGACTACTCATGGCATAGATCTGTGGAACTAGTCTAGACATGCATTGCATATGTCATACATATAAAATTTTTAAATGCATCTCATGCTTTCAGATCTAATTATATCACATATAATATCTAAAATTTAACTAATCTAATCACATAATCTTCAAAAAATTAAATAAATATTTCATAAAAGTTTTGATCTAGATTATGAGATTAAACTAGAGATCTAGTCTAGACATATGCTACCTATATCATATATATCAAAATTTTAAATTAGATCTTATATTTTAGATCTAATTACATCGAATGTAACATCTAAAACTTAAATGATCAAATCATAAAAAATTAAATCATATCTAATCTAAAACATATTTGAAAACTATCATGATATGGAACAATAGATCTAGACTAGAGCGTGCATTGTTTATGTCAAACATATATATTTAAAACATGCAATTTTTGATTTCAGATCTAATTAGATCCTATGTAACATCTGAAAATAAAATAATTAAATTATAAGAAATAATTTTGGATCAATCTAAAGATAGATCTGGAAGTAGCAAGCTGGCTCTGATACCAGTTGAAGAAAAAATTAGGAGCTTTCTTACCGCAGGATGCATCTGATTGGATCAGATTTGCAGCAGAATGATTTTTAAAAAAATTTTTATGATCTGATAAGATATAAGAGTTCTTAGATCTAATTAGATTGATCTTAAATTAGAAGTAAAATAAAAAATAAAAATAATGATAATAATTATCATCTGATCGGATAAATCATTTACCCATTATGATGATCTAACAACTGATCCAAGATTCTAATTGAGCCATGCATGCGTCTGGCCTCTACCAATATCTACTCTGATTAGATCTAAAAGTCTTCTCTTTCTAGATCTGATCTCCAAAGATCAAATCTGAAATCAATTGTGAATGCCTTCAAACTGATCATTGATGGTAGCACCTTCATCTCTTAATGCGGGAACCAGTCGCACAGTCTTTGCAAGATTAGGAACCAACCCTTGATCTTTGAGTTTTGCCCAACCCCTTAGGCGTGGAGAAGAGGAAGAGATCTAAAAGCGGGGCATGGAGATGAAGATTTTGATAGGGCTTCATTGTAGAGAGATCATGATGCACAATAGCTTGCATAGGGCCCTATTTATAGACCTAGTCAAGAGTCCCTTTGCATATAACTTTGAACAGGTCAAAGTTTATAATGCAGAAGGACTCTTCCATGATCTTCATGCCCCACACCATATTTTTTCTATATTTTGTCACACAAAACTTAGAAATATGGCATGGAGTGAAGGATAAGATGAGTAGATGGTGCAAACTCTTATCTCCCTAGACATTTGAATCAAATTCAAATGCTTTGACCAGTCAAAACTGATTTGAATGGGCTAATAGGATTGGTGTACAGGGTGGAAGCATAGATTTCAAAGCAAAATTATAAAATCATACAAACCAAACTTGAATCCTAGGACCACCTTATTAGCAATTAAATCATATAGCATGCATTTGTAATATAAAAGAAAGTATCAGAACATACCTCTTATCGCTAAACCCTGAATTATCCCTAATTATTGGCAGCAATCCATCTGGGGTTCCACTAGGTGCCCACGTGTTCACCCTCCAACGTTGATCCACATGGAGACTTGATCAAGACACTAGCACCTCTGATTTATATAATTAAAATTCTAGTAATAAGAATTTTAATTAAATGGGCAAGACCTTCCTTAATCTTTATGTCACCTTCCTTACCTCTCCTTACCTTTCTTTCTTTTTTCCTTGTCTTCTTAATTTTTCTTCTTAATCTCTTAGTCTTAAGATGACTTCTTGTCCTTATAAGGACAAGGTTTGGATAAGAGAAGGGAAGAAAGAAAATTGGACAATGAGGAAACACTTGTAAGAAAGAAAGATAATTTTCACAACCCCTGGACTCTTGGTGCGCACCCTTATTTATAATGTACGTAGGGGTGCCAACACATTCTCTCGCACCCTTTCCAAATTATTATCTCATGTCCCTTCAGCCTATCTCATGCCTTATCAAAAAAATAATGACATGTAGACTTAGTCCAAGAGGTGCCTTAAAGCAGAAGGACTTTCGGACTAATTCTACGTATGTTATTTACGAAGAGTCGCGAGCTTTCATTTTTGGCACCAACATATACAACCATTAGATTAGATAAGTAGGCCATCCAATGGCCTTGATGTGGGACACCCATTCAGCAAAAATGGCATGGAGATAATCTTTGAATAGTCAAAGTCCCAAGGGGCGCCAAGGAAGAGTGGGCGACAGGAGTCCTGGGTGGCAAGGAGTCCAGGGCAGCAAGGAGTCCCTTCTCATGCAAATATTAAATAGATAATGGAGTATTTAACCTGCAGAAGGATTCTTCTATGCCCCATATCTGATGTCCATGCCCATTTGAAAAATTACGCGACATGGAGAAAGAGGAAAAGTCAAAGAAGGTAGGTGCCAAACTAATCCCATGCGCCAAAGTCTCTTGGGCATGAAAGACTTCCCATGCACAAGAGAGTGACTCTCTGGCATGTGAGATTCTAGTATGTGATGCTCCATCTGAAGTCCAATCAATCTAGATTAATCCAATTCAAGATCAAATCCAATTTGGCTCAAATCGGACCTTAATTAGTCAAAATTGGAAGCTGATTCGAATCCAATTCGAATCTAGGTGCTAGGATTTGCTACATGTGCTAGCATGTTCATCTTGCAAATATGGTCTAATCCAATTAGATCCTTAATTAATTTCCTTTGTGTGTGATCAATTGGGTTTCTCATCTAACCAGCAGTGGGTCTGGGTTTGATTTGATCTAATCTGGTTAGAACTCAACCAAACCGATTTAGGTCAAAATTAGCCTACCCAATTTGACTTAATTAGAATACTTTCTAATTTAATGATCAAATTAAAAATTTTAATTTGATCGAACCCATGAGACATGATTGACATCTAGCAACGTATCGTGACTACCTAAAAGATGTAAAATTTTGATGGAAATATCAAAAATATTCTTCAGTGAAAAGTTACCATGCAACTAGATCCTTCGATCACCCTACATCCTGAATATGACTCATGGTATGGAAATATGTCAATCCCAATATCATATTCATTTCTCTTTCAATCTTATGATGATGATTTATTTAATAAAATATTAGAAACTATTTCTAATTTTTTATCATGCTTTGATCAAAGTCTTCCTGAATCATCATTTGTTTGAAGTAGGTAGGTTGCAATTCCCTCTTACTAGGAGTGATTGATTCCATCTTAACCTACTCATAACCTTCATATATATAATTCACCATATCCAGATCATCCCATACATTACTGAGTCATGAATGAGTATGAACCAAAATATGGATTCATATATATAAGATTCTATGGTAGTTTCAGGTCAAAGGATTACATGCACAATTCTACTATGAGAACCATCTATTGACATATAGATAAGACTCCATTAGATATTCTCGACTTGGATCAATTCAGTGAACTCATTCTCTAATGAGCACTCACATTCTTATATTAGTGTCATACACAAGTTATTGTGAGATCAATCACCCTCTCAATCGAGCAT
Source organism: Cocos nucifera (assembly GCA_006176705.1). Taxonomy (NCBI): domain Eukaryota; kingdom Viridiplantae; phylum Streptophyta; class Magnoliopsida; order Arecales; family Arecaceae; genus Cocos; species Cocos nucifera. The sequence continues at coordinate 1,337,429 of QRFJ01000043.1, forward strand.
ACAAAGGATGTGCTAGTCTTATCGGAAAACATTGATCCCCAACTCAATGTCCCATCAACTAAGAATATTTTAAATTGGATTTTAAGATTTTAGATCTCACTGGTATGATCTCATCATAATCCTAAAACCATAGCCCTAATTTATGAGGTTTCATCATAATCTTAAATAAATAATAAGACACTGCATATGATGAAATAAATGCCTTTATTTATTTTAAAATGTCATTACATGAGTTTGGAAGACAAAAAATAGCCCAAAAAATAAATAAATTTTGATTGGCTTGAGGGCATATTCCTTTCAATCTCCCACTTGCACTAAAGCCAATCGCCCTTATATTTTAATCCCATACAATCAAGGTGGCGATCAAACAGTTGCAGTGGTAAAGCCTTAGTGAATGGGTCTGCTATGTTGTTCTTTGTGTCAACTCGTTCTATGACTACATCTTGTCTTTCAATAATTTCACGAACGAGATGGAAGCATCTCAGAATGTGTTTGGATTTATGATGAGACCTTGGTTCCTTTGCTTGAGCAACAGCTCCAGTATTATCACAGTAAAGTGGTACTGGATTCTTAATTTCAGGAATAACACCCAATTCAGTGATGAACTTCTTCATCCAGACAGCTTTCTTGGCGGCTTCACTTACAGCTATATATTCTGCCTCAGTAGTTGAGTCAGCTACAGTTGGCTGCTTAGTACTCTTCCAACTCACTGCTCCACCGTTCAGAGTAAAGACATACCCTAAAATGGATTTGCTATCATCTGGGTCTGATTGAAAACTAGAGTCAGAATATGCTTCTAGTTTAAGATCAGAACCACCATATACTAGAAAAATATCTTTAGTCCTTCTCAAGTACTTAAGAATATTTTTCACAGCTTTCCAATGATCCTCTCCTGGATCAGCTTGAAATCTACTTGCAATGCCTAAAGCATAAGCAACATCAGGCCTTGTACATAACATGGCATACATTATTGATCCAACAGCCGAAGCATAAGGAATAGAACTCATTCTATTTCTCTCTTCAGGTGTCTTTGGAGACATCTTTTTAGAGAGATGTATGCCTTGACTCATGGATAAGTAACCTCTTTTACTCCCATCCATACTGAATCTTTTCAGTATTAAGTCAATGTACCTAGATTGGGACAAGCCTAGCATCCTCTTAGATCTATCTCTATAGATCTTTATTCCTAGTATATAGGATGCTTCTCCCAAATCTTTCATGGAAAACTTATTTGATAGCCATAATTTGACTGATTGCAACATTGGGATATCATTCCCAATGAGGAGTATGTCATCTACATACAGAACCAAGAAGACTATGGTTCTTCCACTAGTTTTCTTGTACACACATGGTTCATCCACATTCTTGATAAAACCAAACTCTTTTACTGTTACATCAAAATGGATGTTCCAACTCCTTGATGCTTGCTTTAATCCATAAATGGATCTCTTAAGCTTGCATACCTGATTTGGTCTCTCATTTGACTCAAATCCCTCTGGCTGTGACATATAGACCTCCTCCTCAAGGAAACCATTAAGGAAGGCAGTCTTCACATCCATTTGCCATATTTCATAATCGTGGTATGCTGCTATGGCAAGCATAATCCGAATAGATTTGAGCATGGCAAGAGGTGAAAATGTTTCATCATAATCAATCCCCTATTTTTGCCTAAAACTCTTAGCCACCAATCTGGCCTTATAGGTTTCAATTTGACCATCAGCTCCAATCTTTTTCTTAAAAATCCATTTGCATCCAATAGGGATTTATATCCTCTGGTGCATCCACCAAAGTCCATACTTTATTGGTGTGCATGGATTCCATTTCGGATTGCATGGCAGCCAGCCATTTGTAAGAGTCCTTACTTTTGACTGCTTTCGTATAGATCAGAGGTTCATCATTTTCAATAATGAACTTCCATACCTCATAGGTGTATGTCATACTCTTTTAGACCTACGGATAGGAGTTATGTGTTCTGATTCTTTTATGTGATTATTTGGTTGAGAAATTTCTATTTGATTTTTTCTTGAACTTTCACTAAGTTCAATATTTCTGCCACTGCCCTTTTCTAGGATAAATTCTTTTTTCATGAAAGTGGCATGCCTACTTACAAATACCTTTTGTTCAGTAGGATGGTAGAATAAATATCCTATACTATTTCTAGGATATCCTATAAATAGACATCTATCTGATCTAGCATCAAGTTTATGTCCAAAATTTTTTTTGACATATGCTGGACAACCCCATATCTTAAGATACTTAAGATTAGGTTTCTTACTTCTCCATATGTCATATGGAGTACTAGATACAGATTTAGAAGGTACTCTATTCAAGATGTAAATTGCAGTCTCCAGGGCATGACCCCAGAAGAAAATAGGTAATTCAGTGAAGCACATCATGGACCGTACCATATCTAATAAGGTATGATTTTTTCTTTCGGCTACACCATTTAATTGCGGTGTATAAGGAGGTGTCCATTCAGAGAGAATCCCTTTAAATTTAAGATAGTCTAGAAACTCACTAGATAAGTATTCTCCTCTCCGATCAGATCGAAGGATTTTTATACATTGTCCAGTTTGTTTTTCGACCATACTTTGATACTCTTTAAATTTATCAAAGGCTTCTAATTTGTGTTTCATAAGATACACATATCCAAACCTAGATAAATCATCAGTGAATATTATAAAATAAGAGTATCCTCCTCTGGCTTGAGTTGTCATAGGACCACATACATCCATATGTACAAGTCCTAATAACTCTTTTGTCCTTTCTCCATGTCCACTAAATGGAGTCTTAGTCATTTTACCCATGAGACATGATTCACAAGTTCCTAATGATTCATAATCAAAAAGATCAAAGAACTTTTCTTTGTATAACTTGTTAATCCTAGCCTCACTAATATGACCTAATCGATAATGCCAAAGTAAAGTATTATTTATGTCATCTCTCTTACATTTTCTATTTTCATCAATATGAAATATATTGTCATCCAAACATAGAGTCAACAAACCATTGCTAAATATGCCAAAATAAATATTTTCATTAGAATATTTAATCGAGCAACCTTCGCTCGTTACATTAAGACTATAACCTTATTTTAATAACAAGGGTATAGATATAATATTTCTAATGATCTTAGGCATATAATAATAATTTGTAAGCTCTAAGATCTTCCTAGAAGGTAACTTCAATATATTTGTCCCTATAGCTTCTACTTGGATAGACTCTCCTCCAGCGCCATAGAGCTTGAAGTTACCTTTTTTCAAACTCTTAATTTTCTGCAGCCCCTGTAAAGATTTGCAGATATGAAAACCATAGCTGGTATCTAATACCCAAGAGTTTGAAATGAAAGAATTTAATGATAATATAGTATGTATCTCATACATACCTTTTGGTACATTATTTGCACCAGACTTCATGGTTGCGAGGTAAGCCTTGCAATTCCTCTTCCAATGATCTATTTTGCTGCAGTAAAAATAGATCATCTATCCGAAGACCTTCTTTCACTTTTTCTTCTTATTTATACCACCTTAGGGTTCAACCTTCTTTTTGAACCCTTTTTGCTTGCCTTCTTCTTGGAGATCCCATCCATAAGAACAAGTAGAGCCTTATCCTTCTTGATATGGCATTCTGCTATTTTGAGCATATTTAACAGCTTAGGCAAGGAAGAATTTAGTTTATTCATGCGATAGTTTACGACAAACTGAGAAAATAATTTAGGGGGTGATTGTAGGATCAAATCCTGACTTAACTCTCCATCCATAACAAAACCTAATTGACTTAATCGAGTGATTAGGTCAATTACCATCAAAACATGATTTTGTATGGATGTTCCTTTTGCCATTCTTGCATGGAATAATTGCTTAGATATCTCATATCTAGCAGTTCTACTATGCTCTCCATAAAGCTCTTTTAGATTGAGCAATATGGACTGAGTGTCCATGCCATCATGCTGCCTCTGTAATTCATTACTCATAGAGGCAAGTATGATGCATTTGACAGTAAGAAAATCATTTTGCCATATCCTATATATGGACTTATCTTCATCTACGGCATCTTTCTCTAATGGCTTAGGATCAGGAGCATCAAGAATATAGGAGAGTTTTTCTTGACTGAGTACTATTTTTAGATTTCTCAGCCAGTCCACATAATTTTGATCAGTCAATTTATTTGAATTAAAATTGAATGCAATGAAAGTGAAGAAGCCATTTAATCTACATAATAAAGAATAATACATAAGCAAACAACTCATGATGACAAACATAATTAAATTAGTATTTTAATTTAATTATTATGTCTCCCACTATTTAATCAACAATCATAACCCTCTAATTGGTTTTCTTAGTGAGAATAAGACCCTAATTCCTTATAAAAGGTCTTGTGGTTGCACAACAAACCTGATATAAGTTCAAAGGTAGGAAACTATTTTCAATTGTAACTCTCAAAAAATTTTTGCCTCAAAACATTAACAGCCTTGTGTTAGCACAACAAACTTTAATATTTTAGTTTAAGTAGAACCCTTCATTTCTATACAGTCAAAATAAAATATAACTGCTTTTGTGGTGACACAACAAAGTAGTATATTCAAAATGCTGTAAGTATCTCAATGCACTAGATTAATATTACATCATTCCCCATGATAGATCTTGTGGTTACACAATAAAACTAATATGGTTCTAGATATAATAAGAACCTAGTATGAAGGAAGGCCTTAATGTAGTGAATATAATACTAAGCATTTCAATCTAGAATTAAATGAATCAAATCGGCCAGATAAGTGGGAGAAAAGTGGGAGTCCCCCCGTTGCTTTCCTTAGACACCAATAAATTGGCCAGGTCAGACAATGGAATTAATTAAAAAACCACGTTCTCTTTACCAATCATGAACCATTTTTTCTAGACACTGATTAATCAATTAGACATCCCAATTGATTCAGCTATAGGTTAATTACACTACAACTTAATATAATTTTTAAAGAGGAATTTAAATGGTCTCGATGCACATTCTGATTTAAATCAAACTAAATACCTAAAAGCATCAATTATGATAATATATATATATATATATATATTTATATATTAACATGTATAATTATTCTAGGATAACCATCATTACATAGTGAATACTTTCCACTATGTCAGGGCAATCTTTACAGAATAATATATACATCATAATCTCATTATGATAAATAAAAAAATGATCTCATCATATAAACAACATGCTAATAAAAAGATTATATCATATTTTTTGTTTATGCTATTATATTATAGGCAAAGTATTATATGATTTAACCTAATAAGGCTTGCTCTGATACCACTAATAGGATTGGTGTACAGGGTAGAAGCACATATTTCAAAGAAAAATTTTGAAATCATACAAACCAAACCTGAACCTTAGGACCACCTTATTAGCAATTAAATCATATAGCTTGCATTTGTAATATAAAAGAAAGTATCAGAACATACCTCTTATCGCTAAACCCTAAATTGTCCCCAATTGCTGGCAGCAATCCATTAGGGGTTCCACCAGGTGCCCACGTGTTCACCCTCCAACATTGATCCACATGGAGACTTGATCAAGACACCAACACCTCTGATTTATATAATTAAAATTTTAGTAATAAGAATTTTAATTAAATGGGCAAGACCTTCCTTAATCTTTATGTCACCTTCCTTACCTCTCCTTACCTTTCTTTCTTTTTCCCTTGTCTTCTTAATTTTTTTTCCTAATCTCTTAGTCTTAAGATGACTTCTTATCCTTATAAGGACAAGGTCTGGACAAGAGAAGGGAAGAAAGAAAATTGGATAATGAGGAAATACTTGTAAGAAAGAAAGATAATTTTCATAACCCCCAGACTCTTAGTGCGCACCATTATTTATAATGTACGTAAGGGTGCCAACACATTCTCTCGTGCCCTTTCCAAATTATTATCTCATGTCCCTTTAGCCTATCTCACACCTTATCAAAAGAATAATGACATGTAGACTTAGTCTAAGAGGTGCCTTAAAGCAGAAGGACTCTCAGACTAATTCTACGTAAGTTATTTATGAAGAGTCGCGAGCTTTCATTTTTGGCGCCAACATATACAACCATTAGATCAGAAAAGTAGGCCATCCAATGGCCTTGATGTGGGATGCCCATTCAGCAAAAATGGCGTGGAGATAATCTTTGAATAGTCAAAGTCCTAAGGGGCACCAAGGAAGAGTGGGCGGCAAGGAGTCCAGGGCGGCAAGGAGTCCCTTCTCATGCAAATATTAAATAGGTAACGGAGTATTTAACCTGCAGAAGGACTCTTCTGCACCCCATATCTGATGTCCATACCCATTTGAAAAATTATGTGACATGAAGAAAGAGAAAAAGTCAAAGAAGGTAGGCGCCAAACTAATCCCATGTGGCAAAATCTCTTGCACATGAAAGACTTCCCATGCGCAAGAGAGAGACTCTCTGGCATGTGGGATTTTAGTATGTGATGCCCCATCTAAAGTCCAATTAGTCTAGATTAATCCAATTCAAGACCAAATTCAATTTGGCTCAAATTGGATCTTAATTATCTCAAATTGGAAGCCGATTCGATTCCAATTCGAATCTAGGTGCTAGGGCTTCCTACATGTGCTAGCATGTTCATCTTGCAAACATGGTCTAATCCAATTAGATCCTTAATCAATTTTCTTTGTGTGTGACCCATTGGGTTCCACATCTTACCAGTAGTGGGTCTGGGTGTGATTTGATCTAATCTGACTAGAACTCAATCAAACCGATTTAGGTCAAAATTAGCCTACCCAATTTGACTTAATTAGAACACTTTTTAATTTAATGATCAAATTAAAAGTTTTAATTTGATCAAACCCATGAGACATGATTGACATCTAGCAAGGTATCATGACTACCCAAAAGATGTGAAATTTTGATGGAAATATCAAAAATATTCTTCAGTGAAAAGTTGCCATGCAACTAGATCCTTCGATCACCCTGCATCCTGAATATGACTCATGTTATGGAAATATGTCAATCCCAATATCATATTAATTTCTCTTTTAATCTTATGATGATGATTTATTTAATGAAATATTAGAAACTACTTCTAATTTTTTATCATGCTTTGATCAAAGTCTTCCTGAATCATTATTTGTTTGAAGCATGCAGGATGCAATTCCCTCTTACTAGGAGTGATCGATTCTATATTAACCTACTCATAACCTTCATATATATAATTCACCATATCCAGATCATCCCATACATGACTGAGTCATGAATGAGTATGAACCAAAATATGGATTCATATATATAAGATTCTATGGTAGTTTCAGGTCAAAGGATTACATGTACAATTCCACTATGAGAACCATCTATTGACATGTAGATAAGACTCCATTAGATATTCTCAACTTGGATCAATTTAGTGAACTCATTCTCTGATGAGCACTCACATTCTTGTATTAGTGTCATACACAAGTTATTGTGAGATCAATCACCCTCTCAATCGAGCATACAAAGGATGTGCTAGTCTTACCGAAAAATATTGATCCCCAACTCAATGTCCCATCGACTAGAAATGTTTTAAATTGGATTTTAAGGTTTTAGATTTCACTGGTATGATCTCATCATAATCCTAAAACCATAGTCCTAATTTATGGGATTCATCATAATCTTAAATAAATAATAAGACACTGCATATGATGAAATAAATGCCTTTATTTATTTTAAAATGTCATTACATGAGTTTGGAAGATAAAAAATAGCCCAAAAAATAAATAAATTTTGATTGGCTTGAGGCAATATTCCTTTCATGGGTGCCTTCTCTTATCTATCAGATGCGCACACCATAAAGGGGTGTGCGCTCACAAACTCCACGTAGCATCTAGGGACGCACACCCATGAGAAAAATCCAAGGGGGCACCACCTATTTCTTTCCTACAAAGATGGGTCAACCTTTGACCCTTGTCTGTTCCCATCTTGTGGGATTTAAGACAAACTCTTTTCAAGTCCCATCCAATGGATTTATGTCAAGTCCTAATCAAGTTAGAGCAAGCCTTGATCAAGCCAGGACTCAATCTAGTTAGATCAAGAAAAATCCATCTAGAATTTTTGGGTGAGGCTTGTCCAAATTTCATCTCATGATTTTAGGAGAAGCCCTAATCTGGCAAAGACAACCCTTGTCTTATTTCCATCTTATGGGATTTAGGACAAGTCTTGATCAGGCCAGGAGAAGGTCCAGTCAGATCAAGACAAATCCTTATAGATTTCTCAAATAAGCCTTGTCAAAATAGTTTCAAAAATTAGTAGGTCTTATCCTGTTTCCATCCGATGGATTAGGACAAGCCTAGATCAGGTTAGGACAAGACTTTTCTGATCTAGACAAGTTTTAGTCAGACTAGGATAGAGCCATACAAGGCTCCTAGATGAGCCAAATCTAATTTGGCTCAGTCGAGATGAACTAGAAAGATGGCAGAAAGAGAATATTAGGTTCAATCGTGTGCTAGCATGATTTTCTTGAACATAATTGGATCTAATTCAAATCAATCAAACTGGGTTAGCTCAATTGATGACATTCAGAATCAAATCCTTGTTTGTATGATCTAGTTAGATTCAGTTCTGTATGGTAATGAGATATATCATGATCTCCATCATCAACATCATCGAAACACGTTTTGATGGACTAGAACTCTTTCGATTCATCCAATTAGAATCATCGATCATCAAGATAATTCTAATTGATCCCAAAATCCACCAGTGACACCTTGTAGTATATGGTGGCAACCCATCAAAATCGAATAGTGAACCTCTTGGTGTAGCTACCTATATGATTGGATTCTTCTATCATGAGCCTCGATGGGATTAGGGTTGTAAACTTGTTAAACTCAACACCCATCATATGAATGAATCATTCGATTTGAGTCCGATGTGAAATTCTAATAGAAACTTCTTTCTATTATTTCACACTACCATGGCCATGGGTTTTAGGACTCGATCTCATGATCATCATAGGACCACTCCTCTATCGAGGTTGATAGATCCCATCTTGGTGCGATCCAATTCCTACAATGAACATGCTATAGTCAACATACATCTCAGGGTTCTGAATGGCTAGGAGACCGAGTTATGGTGTTGTAGAGTGAACTGCCGATGCACCTCAGGTCAAAGAACCAGACACATGCTGCAGCATCGAGCTAGTCATCGATGAGAAGATAGGCTCCCTTATGACTGCTCTAGGTGGTCATGCTCAGTGCCCTCATTCTCTAACGAGTATCTGTATTCTCACTCCGGTGTCTCCACACCATAGACTCAAGACTCATCTATCCTAAGAAAATAATTATATACCAATCTTCAAGATCAATCATCATCCTCGTGATGATCCTACGATTGAAAGTAATTTATGAGTTAATTATGATAACACATGCCTTAAATTCTCAAATCTTGAGAATATGTGTTATCATGCCTATTAACTCAATGGATGAATCATAGATACTTTAATACATAATGTGATAGAACAAATAACCCTTTAATTAATTTTAAGTCAAAATTACGAGAATGCTCGTAGAAAGTTATTGGGTGTGAACCCTTTTCCTGCTGAAGTCCAATGGGATGCTGAGCCTTCTGGTGACCTCATCCGGCAAAGGTGGCCATGCCTAATTCTGGTCGGTGAAGAATTTACAATCAGGTATCGAAACTACAGACCTCCAATTTGAATTTATCGATCGATCTTCTTCACCTAGATTTCTAGCTCCTTCGGGTATCCCTAGAATAAGGCATCATAGATTTTACTTGGACGAACTTGAACAGTGATGACAGCCCCTAGGCAGCTGAGTAACAGGTCTAATTATGGCTTGGTTTGGCCAACCTTAGCACTCTTTGAATCTCTTCCCAGTAAAAAGCCATCCAAGCCGTTCAATATTGGACCAACATCGGATCAACGAAACTCCTCTTTAGACGAGCTCCTACAATATACTAAGGATAGCAGACCTCGGGATTTCTGCATCAAGAACTCTGAACACGCAAGCAAAAAAACCTCATCTCCCTTATATCAACCTCCAGACGGCCTTGAAGGTGGCCGAGCTTCGAAGGAATAAATAAATAGACCCTCTCTAAGTAGATTTTCTTCCACTCCTTCTAGGCAAATTCCCCCCAGCCGACATCCTTCCTGTTAATCTCCTCCCTGACACCAGTTGATTTTCTTCCCATCAACTGCCATCCATCCTAACTTCTTACATCAGCTAAGAGGGGACTCGTTGTTATGTATTCACTTCTCCAATGGACCTCCTTCTAGAATTCTTCAATAGGATTATTTTTGGAGTTCTTCTTCTTTAGCCGAGCTTCTCCTTCCAACAGAACTTCTTCCAAATTCTTCTAGCGGGCTTCCTTCAGGACTCCTCTAGTCACAGGACTTCTGAACCCCTTCCAATCAAAATCCTTGTAGTCGCCTAGAAAGGCTTCCACGCCTATGCAAATCTGGCTATCTACACAACATGAACCACTTACACATATATGACCTTTAAGGAGTCCGAACTTCTTTGAAATTGATGATAATCGAAACTCTTCACCACCAGCGCCTACCTTCCCTAAACTTCAACTATTAAATCCCAATGAACTGGCACGTCATGACAACAGACACTACTCTCTATAACAAACTCACGTGGCCTCGAGTGGCCCACTATTATTTGGTTATGGCTGTCGCTCTCGGTTTGTTATAGGCTCCACCTATAAAAGAAATCCTCCAGATACATTTCTCTTCAGAGCTCTCTTCTTCTTTCCAAAACTCTGCTACTTTTTTTCCTAAGCACTCTATTTTTGTTGGCCAGAAGGGCTGATTTGATCATCGGAGGATCCTACCGGAGCCACCACCCCCGACTCAAGTCAGGACTTATCTTGCAGGTCTCCGATGGTGACCTCATCTTCTCTAGCTCTAGTTTGGTTCCAACATCAACCAAATTCTGCATCAACATAATTGGCGCTAGAGGAAGTGCATGAACCTTCTTGAGCCCTTGTTCTAAAAGAAGTGCCCAGTTGATCTTGATTTTTTTTTTTTTAATCCTTCGAGATCCATCAAGATTCCTCTCTGTTCAATCTTTTCAGCTTAGAAATGCGTCCAAAGAAGATAACCATCCAATGATCCACTACTTTTGCTACCAGATCTGAGCTGGATCTGCCCATCCCTACTCCATCACCAGCGCTTCAACCCCCTCCATCAATGGCCATGGTAGATTCAGAGTAGTTCAACCTATTGATGCGGCAGATTTGAGGCTTCATCGAAATGGTGTAGGCCATGCAGCAACCTTAGGTGGTGGCTCCACTAAAAAAATCCCCCATCGAGATGTCAAGAATCGATCCCGAGGAGGCACACTTGGCTCAGTAGACCCGTCACTCCTGAGAAGGGGAAATAGAGAGCTGAAGAACCTTGTTCTGACCATGATTTCTCTTCAGAAGAAATCTTCCCCATCTACAGTCAAAAATCTTTTAGGATTTATGATCGAGATGATGTTCTCGATCAAAAATTACAAGAAATAAATCAATGGATTGAAGAACTCAATCATGTCGTTCTGACTCACCATGACGACATCTGCACCGATCCTTCCTTCTCTGCTTGAATTATGCAAGAGCCGGTCCCGTCGAACTTCAAGCATTTCTAATTCAAAAGCTATGATGGGACCTCTGATCCAGTCGACCTCTTGGAGGCCTTTCGGACCATGATGCTGCTCCATGGTGTGCCAGACACCATCTTGTGCTGAGGTTTTCCATCCATCTTGAAGGAAGCAGCAAGAAACTGATACTCGGTACTGAAGTCGGATATGATCTTCTTTTTCAACCAAATGAGCCATCAATTTATGGTTTATTTTGTCAGTAGCACACGTCCTAGGCGAGGTTCGAACTTCCTCATTAACATCAAGCAGAAAGATGAAGAGTCAATCTGGGCTTATGTTAATCGCTTCAATGCTACTGCCCTTGAGGTTCGAAATCTGGACCAATCTATTGCCATGGCTATGCTGAAGGGTGGCCTTCGAAAGAATGATCTATTTTTCTTCCTGGACAAGAAGTACCTTAAAAATTTTACCGATCTGCTAGCTTAAGCTGAAGGATATGCCCGAGCTAAAGAAGCCTTCAAGTTGAAGGATGAGGAAGCCATAGGAGAGTGGCAGGTGGGCAAATCTAGCAAGCCCATGGTTGGAGAAAAGCTGAATGAAGTTCGATCGTGCTCCTAGACTCCCCCCGAGTGCAAGTGAGCCTGAACTTCTCCTCGAGCTCATCGTCAAAGAAGCCCTGATAGAAGGGCATGAAGAGGTTCCTCCCCTAGAAGATTCCACAACTATGTGTCCCTCAATGCTACGAAAATATAAGTACTGATGGAGATCAAAGAGCAACTGCCAAGGTTGGAGAGGATGCATACTCATCTTGGCCAGTGCAATCCTAACAAATACTATCTCTACCATCGTGACCACGATCACAATACTAAAGAATGTATTCAGCTCCAGGATGAGATCGAGGAGCTCATCAGGTGAGGTCGGCTTGGTCAATTTCTATGACATCGGCTCAAAGAAGGAGAAGATCAGCCAAGAACACTACCACAGTCAAAACTGCCAAGAAGGGAGGAGCAGCAAGGAGATCGGCCACCTTTCGACATCATCAATATAATTTTTGGAGGACTTCGACAAGAGGAGGCCAGCAGATCTGAAGGATCGATGAAGCGATAGAGGACTGAAGAACCCATAGCCTTTACTAAAGCAGATGCATAGGGAGTTCTGTTCCCACATGATGATGCGATTGTAATTGCTTTAAATATTGTAGACTATGACGTACGCTGTATCCTTATTGATAATGAAAGCTCAATCAATGTTTTATTTTATGATACTTTCTTTAAAATATCTATACCTGATAGCTAGCTTGGATCAATGAACTATCCATTGGTAGTCTTCACTGACGATGCAGTACCAGTTGAAGGTATAATAACTTTGGTTGTAGTGGTAGGGCAATATCCAAGATAGTCCAGAGTGCGAGTGGATTTTTTGGTAGTAAAAGCACCATCCGCTTACAATGCAATCCTCGATCGACCTTGCCTAAACATAATTTGGACAGTAGTGTCGATATATTACTTCAAAATAAAGTTCTTAATAAGCTATGGGATCAAAGAAGTTAGAGAAGATCAAACCTTGGCGAAGCATTGCTATTCAATTGCCTTGCAGAGGGATGAGCAGCCAAATCCTTGTCTAGTTGATGGGTTGGATGTCCATGATGATCTGACGAAAGAGCGGGGTGAGCCTATGGACGACCTTATTTCTGTCCCACTGAATGACGGGAATGCGGAGCACATGATGCAGATCGGCTTCAACCTAGCAGAAGAAATATGAGAGTAGCTTGTCGAATTTTTATGGAGGAACGTGGATGCTTTTGCTTGGGTCCTAGATGACATGCTCGGAATAGATGCAGAAGTCATGGAACATTACCTGGCTGTCGATCCTAAACATCGGCCAGTGAAATAAAAGACACAGCCATGCTCCAGAGAGGCAGAAAGCAATTGCAGAGGAAGTTGACAAGCTCCTCAAGGTTGGATTCATTCGAGAAGTCAACTATCTGAACTGGGTCTTCAACATCGTGCTCATCAAAAAGGCAAACGATAAGTGGAGAATGTGCATAGACTTCAAAAAAGCTGAATAAAGTCTGCCCAAAAGATAGCTATCTCCTATCTAGGATTGATCAACTGGTGGACACGACCTCGAGCCATGAGCTCCTCACCTTCATGGATGCCTTTTTCGACTATAATCAAATCTGGATGGCACCAGAGGATGAGGAGAAGATTGCTTTTATTACTGACCATAGTCTTTACTATTATAGAATTATGCCTTTTGGACTCAAAAATACGAGGGCAACATACCAGCACCTGGTCAATAAAATCTTTAGGGAGCATATCGACTGCAACATGAAGGTATATGTAGACGACATGCTTGTTAAGAGCCAAGCTTTAATAAATCATATTGCCAACCTTGAAGAGACCTTTAGCATCCTCAGGAGATACAAGATGAAGCTAAACCCAACTAAATGCACCTTCAGTGTAACTTTAGGAAAGTTCTTGAGATTTATGGTGTCGAGACGTAGAATTGAAGCAAATCTTGGAAAGATTCAGGCCATTCAAGAGATGACTGCTCCAAAATTAATTTAAAAAATTTAGCACCTGACTGAAAAGGTGGCAGTCCTGAACTGCTTCATCTCAAGGTCGGTTGAGCGATGTATGCCCTTCTTTCAAGTCTTAAAGCAGTCAAAGAACTTCTGCTGGACCACCGAATGTCAACAAGTCTTTAAAGAGCTCAAGGACTATCTCTATTCACCTCCTCTATTTGCAAAGCCTGAACCTAGAGAGAAATTATTTCTATACCTGGCGGTCTCTACAGCAACCCTTGTGGTAGTCTTAGTCAAAAAGAAGATGAAAGTACAGCGGTCAATCACTACATGAGCTGAGTCTTGAGGGATGCTGAGACCAGGTATACTAAGTTATAAAAATTAACTTATGCTTTGCTAATTATAGCCTAGAGGCTTCAACCTTATTTTCAAGAGCACACCATAACTCTCTTCACTGATCAACCAATTTAAACAGTCCTTCATCGGATGGATGCCTTCGAAAGAATCATAAAATGGATAATTGAGCTTACAAAATTTGACATCAACTACCGACCTCGATCGTTGATCAAAGCCCACGTATTGATAGATTTTATAGTTGAATGCACCATTCTAGATGAAGCTGAGCTTAAACAAGATGAAACTAGCATTCCATGATTGCAGTCGAGCTCCTCCAAAGAAAGAGCCAACCTTCCCAAAGGTTTTTGGGCCCTATATGTAGATGGCTCATCCGATGCTTCTAGTGCAAGTGCAGGACTGATCTTGGTTAACCCAGAGGAGATCATCGTCGAATATGCATCGTGCTTTGAATTTTTTATGACTAATAATGGTGCTGAATATGAAGCTTTGATCGCTGGATTGAAAATAGCTAAAGAGTTAGAAATGAATCGGCTCCAGATCTGTAGTGATTTCCAACTGGTGGTTGGATAGGTTAGTGGTAGTTATGGAGCTCGAGAGAAGAGCATGATAAAATATCTTAAGAAAGTGAAGAACTTGACTCCAGCCTTCAACAGTTTTAGCATCTAATAGATTCTAAGGGTAGAAAATATCAGAGCCAACCTTCTCTTTAAGTTGGCCACTTTAGCCCCAGCCAAATTGCCCAAGGAGGTGTTTTTTGAAGTTCTAAAATGCCCAAGTTTGAAGGAGTTGCAGTCCATTATGCAAGTCGAGCTGGATCGACCCGCTAGTTGCTTACCTCAAGGATGGAGCTCTTCCTCATGATCCAAAAGAAGCTCAAAAACTTAAAAATCAAGCCTCTCGGTATGTTCTGTATGAAGGCAAACTGTACAAAAGATCATATTCTCTACAGCTCTTGAGATGTCTTCGACCTTCAGAAGTCGACTTCGTATTATGGAAAGTGCATGAAGAAATCTATGGGAGTCATATAGGGACTAGATCCTTATCACATAGACTACTTTGGCAAAATTACTATTGGCTGATTTTGTACCATGATTCAATAGAGTATGTCAAAAAATGTGACCGTTGTCAGAGAAATGCAAACATTCAAAGGCAGCCAGCTTTCGAACTTGCACCCCTGAGCATCCCATGGCTGTTTGCTTAATGGGAAATGGACATACTCGGAGCTTATCCCATGGCATCTGGATAGCGTAAGTTCCTCTTGGTGGCGATAGATTATTTTAGAAAGTCGATCGAGGCTGAACCTCTAACGAAAATCACTGAAGCAAAAGTATAGGACTTCATCTAAAAATCAATTATCTATAGATTTGGCCTACCTCAGACCCTCATAACAGATAATGGGCGACAGTTTACCAGAGAAAAATTTATCAAATTTTATGAAGATTTAAATATCTCCCATCATTTTATATCAGTAGCCCATCCACAGGCAAATAGCAAAGCTGAAGTGACCAACAAAACCCTGTTGCAAGGTATCAAAGCAAGACTTGAAAGAGTAAGGGAGACTTGGGTGGATGAGCTTTACCACGTCGTATGGGCATACCAAATTACCCAAAAGTTGCCAACTGGAGAAATGTCGTTCGCTCTAGCTTTCAGAATGAAAGTGTCATCCCGATAGAGCTCAAGCTGTCGTCGGCATGGGTTGTAGCTTTCAGCGAGTGATGCAAGTTATAGGACCTCGAAGTAAATTTGATCTACTAGAGAAAAAGCGAGAAGAAGCCTAAGTTTGGATGGCTGCTTATAGACGAAGAGTGGCTCGTTACCATAACTCCAGAGTAAAAGGCAAAATATTCAAAGTGGGAGACTTGGTACTTTGATGAGCAGCCATTTCACAACCTTAGAACCAAGTAAAACTCATCCCAAATTGGGAAGGTCCTTACGAAGTCAAAGAGATCGTCCGACCTGAAACTTACTACATGAGGTAGCTCGGAGGCACCGATCTCCCATGCCTATGGAACTCGGAGAACTTACACATGTACTATTAATAATCTCATTTCAATAAAATCTTCTTATTTTAATATCTTCGATCTTGGTGCAAAACTATGATTATAGAAAATAGCCTCCCAAACTTTGTCATTAGATGAAGTTAGCCCTGTTAGGAATAAGAGGAGAACCTCATCCTAACATTAAGCTAATGTGAAGACCTCAGTTACTTAAGCTGGGATGTGGGATGAGGCCCCTTCAATGGCCCTTTTGTGCTCCTATAGTCCTATTAGGAATAGAAGGAGAATCTCATCTTAACATTGAGCTAAAGCGAAGACCTGGGTTACTTAAGCCCGGCTGCGGGAAGAGGCCCCTTCAACGTTCGTTTTGTGTCTCTATAGTCCTATTAGAAACAGGAGGAGAACCTTGTCCTAACAATGAGCTAAAGCGAAGACCTCTGTTACTTAAGTCGAGATGCAGGGAGAGGCTCCTTCAACGGTCCTTTTGTGTCCCTATAGCTCTGTTAGGAACAGGAGGAGAACCTCATCCTAACATTGAGCTAAAGTGAAGACCTCAGTTACTTAAGTCGGATGTGGGAAGAGGCCCTTTCAATAGCCCTTTTGTGCCCCTATAGCCCTGCTAGGAACAGGAGGAGAATCTCCTCCTAACATTGAGTTAAAGCAAACACCTCGATTACTTAAGTCAGAATGTCGGGAGAGGCCCCTTCAATGGCCCTTTTGTTCTCCTATAGCCCTATTAGGAACAGAAAGAACATCATCCTAACATTGAGCTAAAGCGAGGACCTCGGTTACTTAGGTTGGGATGTGGGGACAGACCCCTTCAATGGCCCTTTCGTGCCCCTGTAGCCTTGTTAGGAATAGAAGGAGGACCTCATCCTAACATGAGCAAAGTCGAAGGCCATGCTAACCTAAGCTGAGAAAAAAAAGGAGGAAGGGGGGCCCATCCAGTGGTCCCAAATAAATCCCAAACCTAAAGCAAAGAGAAGGAAGAAACCCTATCACCGATTCCTACACATATTTCTCCTATAATTACTCGACTGTATGAGGCGCAAGAAGGAAAATCTCTTCCAGATCCACAAAAAGGACCTCGGATAAGCATCCACAATAACCACTTGATTAGAAGACAATACAAAGAAAAACAAAGTAAAGAAAGTGAAGCCGCGAGCAAGCTTCGAATTCATGCAAAACAAAAATAATAAAAAAGATACTATTTCATTATAAAAATAAGTTCATTACAAGCAAAACATAGGTCGGCAAGATTGATTACACTAAAAAAGAAAAAAGAGAAAGAGAAAGGCCACCGGAATCCTAGGAAGAGCCGGACTCTTTAGACTTTGGACTGGTGGCCATTATCAAAGATTCCTTCAAACGATTGACCTCCTACTCAAGCTCCCTCCACCTCATCATGTTATTGTGGAACATCCTATCGGCTTGATGGTAGTTCTCCTCTGACTCTCACAGCCTTTTTCTCAGGATCTCAGACTCGCCCTTCACATTCTTGGTAGCCCGACGCTCATAAATCAACTCAAGCTTCAGCTGCTACACCTCAGCCTCTTCTGCATCGACCGACTCCAAGAGTTCATCAATGGTCCTCTTCAAGGAGGCGATCTCCTTGGCCTTCCTGCTTGTACCAGCCTAGAAGCCATCATCAAGTTACCATTGGAGCTGGGCTACTTCATTATTGGAAGCATAAAGCTTTTGTTCTAGCTTGGATGTCCTATCACTCCAGCCCAGTCAGTAAGTCTCATATGTGAGCTCAGCGTCATGCAGCTACTTTTGAAGTATGGAGAACCTCATCAACCAGTCCCACATGAATCACAACTTGTCGGAGGACCACGGCGAGCTCTCCTCCAGAAGTTGAATCTTTTCCTTTGCCACCTTAAGTTGAGTCTTGAGGAAGCCGATCTTTGTTGTTAGTGCCCGGGACTTATCGCTTGCATTCTTTCAGAATTCAGCCAGCTCTCTCTTGAAGCTCCCCTTTCGAATGCTGAAACTTGTGTAGTCCTTCATGTGTAAGTTTCGGAGGTGAGTGACCTCTTTGCTCACCTCCGAAGCATTCTTTCGAAAAGCTCGAAGATCATCCTCCATCTTCTTCAACTTCCTCTTTAGGTGATGAACCTCCTTCTTTAAAGCTTTGATTAGAGATTTTAGAGGAATGCCTTAAGGTAGTAGCTCGGCATCATTTGGAGATGATTGGCCTTGGTTGCGATCACTGGAAGGGTTCTGAACGACATTCACCATGGTACAAGAGTAAAGGAAAGAAAGTTCATTTTCATTTCTTAAAATGTTTGAGCACAACAAAAAAAGAAGAAAAAAAAGGAAGGTACAAGTAATTAGAGATTTTCAACCTCGATCGATGCAGGGGCAGGCGAGGTCAGTGCATCCTTTGCAGCTTCAGGCTCAAAAATGGACTCGGGAGCTTCAGCTGTAAGTTCAGGAGCACCTAGGGTAGGTTCAACAGTAGGAGATACGGCGCCGATGTTGGAGGGATCGGCTTCCTTGTCGAGTTCATCTGTCAGAAAGTCAAGGTCCACTCAAGGAAGTTCTTTGCGACCATCTTCATATAGATCTCGAACCCCTCCAAGAAGGCTTCCTGGGTGAACGCAATCTTGATGTCCTCCATTACTTTGGAGGACTTGAAGGCTTCAACAGCCCTCTCCCTCTCGATGCCGACCTCCTCTTCGGCCTTCTTCCTTTTATCTTTGGAGAGGGTCAAGGCTGCCCTCAGTCCCATGGAAACCTCTTCCTCTTTCCGCGATATCTCCTAAAGGTGCTCGACCTCTATGGTTTGAGTTTTCAAGGCTGCCTTCAAATGGTTGACCTCATTCCAAACTCTCTTGACCTCCACTTGAACCTCCTATAGGGCTTTGGAAGCCTCAGCCTGCCGAAGATCAGCATTTTTCAAGTGGGCAAACAAGTAATGCACCAGCTACAAGATAGAGAGAAATTAAGTCAGAACTTTAAAGGCGCACCCTTCATCCAAACAAGTTCAAAAGAATGGGTCACCTCGAGATAGGCAGGAAAGACTCTTCAAATCTCTTGGGATCCTCCATCCCAACCATTTTCTCGATAATATGCAGGAGTATGCTACCCTTCATCAGGGATTGGATGACCTTCTGATCATCCAAGGAAGCTCGCTCCTGATCGGAGCCTTCTCAACTCAAACTCTCGACTGCCCTCATCATCTTTTTTCTGATGGCATCCTTTTTCTTCTTCTTCTTCTCAATGACCTCATGCTGCTCGAAAGGTGTGGCGGCGGCATCCTCTCGGGGAGAGATTAGAACTGATGCGGTCATGTCGGACTCAGGGATGGGCGTTGCCTGGATCAGCACAATCGGGATCGACTCACCAGTGCAAGCCTTCTTTGATATTTTCCCAACAGAGCCACCCTTTCTCTTAAGGGACTTGATCCCCATAGTCAGGTGATTCCACTCCTTAGGAGTCATCTCTACAGAAGAAGAAACAAAAGTCAGAAAAAGAAAGAAGACCATACATAATTGGCAGGCCATGGAGGACTTCCTACCGGATTGAGAGGACTAAGACCAAAGCTGAACAAGGTCTAATCCTCTAGAAGCTTGGAGATCTGAGGGGCTCGAAAGTTCTTCAACTTATCGGTCGAATCTCGATCCTCTTTCTGAAGCCCAGGAGCTCAGCGAACTGAGTCCCTTATTTTCTCCCACGAAGGAAGTTCTAGCTCTAGGAAAGAATAGGAAACAAAAAAGAATTTCTCCTTCCAGTTATGAATGGAAGAGAGGGTGCCCTTGAGTAGCCTCTTCTTGCCGAACTAGGGAGATACATACCACCAGTCTTTGGTGGTCGGGTGATGTTTGAAAGTGAAGAAATTACGAAATTAAGAGATGGAAGGTCGGACATCGGCCATGATGCCCAAAGAGAGAAATCCTATGATAAACCTAAAGAAGTTTGGTGCCATGGCAGCGAAGAAAATGTTTAAAAATCTGAACAAGTTGGTTATAAAAGAAGGTATTGATAGCCGAAGTCCCATCCGAAAGGTTTCGACGTACAAGCAAGTTGGGCCGGGAGGAGTAAAGCTAGCTCAGTCGCTAGGGTTAGGGAGCTCAAGTTCACAGTCGAAAGAAATTCTAAACTAGATCCTAATCAACAAAAGATCTTCAGGCTGAAGTTTACGTGAAATGATATCAATGACGAAGGATGGCCGAGGTACTTCTACAAGCTCGGGGTCCTTATGAGGAAGTCCATTAAAGCTAAACGAGCCGAACTTCTAGAATCGATCGATCAAGACTCTTCAGAGGACATGAGGATCAAACTAAAGTCGAGAAAATCTTCAAAACATCAAAGCAAATGAAATTTGAGACTCTCTCAAAGAAACAGAATGGGTAGAGATGACAAAAGGTATGGATAATCAAAGAGAAAGATTTAGGAACTGACCTAAATCGACTGAAAAGAGTGGAAAGGTGACAAGCTCGATGGAAAGCGGAGAACCCCCAAGAATCGAAGGAGTTGATGGAAGACACCGAAGCCCTGGAGCAAGAAGGAAAAAGGAGACCAGAGGAAAAGAGAGGAGACCTGAGTGAGATGAAACCCTCAAGGAAGAAAAAGAGCTTAAATAGCCACGAGAGTCCAAGACGGTTATGAGTGCAGGTCTCCATCGATCAACCTCTGGTCAACGCGTGTCCCACTCATCATAGCAATAGAATGATAATAGGCAAAACCTTTATTATGCCATACCCGGGGTAGCACTTCGATGGAAATTTCAAGGATTTGTCTTTTTAGGTCATCTCCAATGTAAGAAGTTTCGACGCCAGCATGGAAAAAGTCAGGACTTGTTGCTCTATTGACGTAGGAATAGAAAAAGGACTTCGACACTCATGATTCTTTACTCCATTCAAACTACGAACTCATGAGTAGGAGGACTTGTGTTTGGTGTGAACCCTTTACCTACCGAAGTCTAATGGGATGCCGAGCCTTCAGGTGACCTCATCCGACGAAGACGGCCATGCCTGAATCCGGCTGGTGAAGAATTTACAATTAGGCTTCGAAACTACAGACCTCCAATTTGAATTCATCGATCGATCTTCTTCACCTAGATTTTTAGCTCCTTCAGATATTCCCAAAATCTACAGGGCATCGTAGATTTTACTCGAACAAACTTGAACAGTGACGACAGCCCCCGGGCAGTTGAGTAATAGATCTAATTATGGCTTGGTTTGGCTGATCTTAGCACTCTTTGAATCTCTCCCCAGCAAAAAGCTATCCAAGCTGTTCGATATTGGACCAACATCGGATAAACGAAACTCCTCTCCAGATGAGCTTCTACAATATATGAGGGATAGCAGACCTTGAAATTCCTGCAATAAGAACTTTGAACATGCAGGCAAAAGGACCTCGTCTCCTTTATATCAACCTCCAGACAACCTTGAAGGTGGCCGAGCTTCGAAGAAATAAATAAACAGACCCTCTCCAAGCAGATTTTCTTCCACTCCTTGCAGGCAAATTCCCCCTAGCCGACATCCTCCCTGTTAATCTCCTCCCTAACACCAATTGATTTTCTTCCTATCAACCCCCATCCATCCGAACTTCTTACATCAGCTAAGAGGGGACTCGTTGTTCTGTATTTGCTTCTCCAACAGACCTCCCTCTAGAATTCTTCAATAGGATTATTTTCGGAGTTCTTCTCCTTCAGTTGGGTTTCTCCTTCCAACAGAATTGCTTTCGAATTCTTCCACCAGGCTTCCTTCAGGACTCCCCCAATCATAGGACTTTTGAACCCCTTCCGACTGAACTTCCTATAGTTGCCTAGAAAGGCTTCCACGCCTACGCAAATCTGGCTATCTACACAACATGAACCACTTACACACAGACGAGCTTGAAGGAGTTCGAACTTCTTTGGAATTGATGAAACTCGAAGCTCTTCACCACCAGTGCCCACCTTCTCTGAACTACAACTATTAAATTTCAACGAACTGACACGTCACGATAACAGACACTACTCTCCATAACAAACTCTACGTGGCCCCAAGCGGTTTACTATCAGACGGTTATGACTGTCACTCTCAGTTTGTTATAAGCTCCACCTATAAAAGAAATCCTCCAGATACGTTTCTCTCTAGAGCTCTCTTTTCTTTTCCAAAATTTTGCTACTTTCTTTTCTTAGCACTCTATTTCTATTGGCCAGAAGGGCTGACTTGACCATCGAAGGATCCTTCCGAAGCCACCACCCCCTGCTCAAGTCAGAACTTATCTTGTAGGTCTTCGATGGCGACCTTGTCTTCTCCTGCTCCAGTTCGATTCTGGCGTCAATCAGATTCTACACAAACAAAAGTATTTAACAAGTATCAGCCAATCTGGCTTCTTGGGCATACATCTAACAGAAAGGGAGAGAGAGAATCTAGAGAGTAGGAGGAGGCATGGAGAGGGTGGAACAGGGCTTCGCAATGGGTGATTTGAATGGCCAAACCCTTTGGCCTAGTCTTCTATTTATAGAAAATAGGAGACCTAGAGTCCTAAGGCTTTAAGCATTTTGATCGGATCAAATTGCTTAAAGCAGAAGGACTCCTCAACTAAATGTGGCACCCCATCTAATTTATCCATGCATTTTATCACTCAAAATGCCTCTTTGGCGTGTGCCACCTTATCATGATAAGGAGGTTTGGCACCAGGATAAAAACTTTGATAAGTTTGAATTCATTTGACCTATTCAAACTTGTTTAAATCCCAACAACTTTTTTTTGAAATTTAAACTCCTCCTCCCTCTATCTTTATCTCTAAGAGGTGCACACTAGCAAGGTGTTGGAAAATGTGTCCCAAAGATAATTATCAATCTATTGACGGTTGTGCTGCATTATAATTATAATTGATTATTAGTTAATAAAATATATTTTTGGCATTTTCATCATAAGTTTTTATTTTCTAATGAACTCCATTATTGTGATGAAGTCCTTAGGACTATTTAGGTTCGATAAAAAGAGGATTTATCGATTAGTCCTTAAAACTATTCATGACCAAATGATAGACTATTAATAAGGACGACAGCGTCTATCAAGCATAGATCGCTGTGTGCCGTACAGGTTGATTATCCTCTTAACTAAGGAGTGTGAAGATACTGGTATGGCATACAGGTGAGATATAAGGGTACATCATCATTGAACATGATCAACTTCAGAGCATTTTGCTGTCAAGAATATCTTTGATGGGATATAGGTATAAGTGTCCGTTAGACCTAAGATCGCCTCAGTGGCTTACAAACAACTCACTGTGCTTTGGTACCAGAATAACTAAATTTTTAATTTAGTAATGGAAGATTTCTAGTATAGTCAAGTACTTGCGAAGTTAGTGTGTGATCAAGATAGGATTGACCACTCCAAGAGTTGGAGAAGAATGTATCACTGTATTTCAATATAACAAAATCTTGACTAGCATAATCTATGTGATGGATTTGATATTTTAAAATATAATGAGGATGGCCTAATTAGAGTTGGTAGTTGAACTCTAAGGTGTTCTACAAGCTTTTTGGTCAAAGGGATGAATTATATGAAAACTATATCCGCATGGGTTCTAAGGACATTTTTTATACATTCGACCTATCCGACCGTCGGATATCATTGCTAGATGGTCACCTTGAGCTATGGTATCAACCTATTACTTGAAAGTAAAGTTTCCAATGAGCTATGAAATTGGAGAGATCAGAGGAGATCAAACCCTGGCAAGACACTGCTACTCGATTGCTCTGCAAAAGCACGGTTAATCCAACCCTTGCCCAGTTGATGGGTTGGATGTCCATGACGACCTTACTAGGAGCGGGGCAAACCCATGGAAGACCTCGTGTCCATCCCTCTGAATGATGGGAATGCAGAATATACTATGCAAATTGGCTCCAACTTGAGAGAAGAAGTTTGAAAGCAGCTCGCGCCTTCCTACTGAAGAATGCCGATGCCTTTGCTTGGGTTCCCATGGATATGCCAGGAATTGATGTCAAAGTCATGAAACATTGACTGGCTGTTGATCCCAAATGTAGGCTAGTAAAGAAAAAAATTCAGAGCCATGCACCAGAAAGGCAGAAGGCTATAGCAGAAGAAATAGATAAACTTCTCAAAGCTGGGTTCATCTAAGAAGTCAACTACCCGAGTTGGATCTCTAATGTGGTTCTAGTCAAGAAGGCAAATGGCAAGTAGAGAATGTGCATAGACTTTAAAAAGTTGAATAAGGCCTGCCCAAAGGATAGCTACCCCCTACCTAGAATTGATCAACTGATAAATGCAACTTCGAGCCATGAGCTCCTTACCTTCATGAATGTCTTCTTCAGCTACAACCAAATCCGAATGGCACCAGCGGATGAGGAGAAAACTGCTTTTATTATTGATCATGGTCTCTATTGTTAGAAAAATTAACTTATGCTCTTCCAGTTGCAGCAAGGTGACTTTGGCCCTACTTTTAGGAGCACACTATAACACTCCTCACTGACCTACCAATCAAGGTAGTTCTTCATCGAACAGATGCCTCTGGGAGAATAGCAAAATGGACAATTAAGCTTATAGAGTTTGACATCAACTATCAACCTCAACCATCAATCAAAGCTTAGTTATTGGTTGATTTCATAGTTGAGTGCATTCCGAATGATGCCAGACTGAGCAATATGGGGCCAGCACTCAATGGTTGCAACCAAGCTCCCCCGAAGAAAGAACGGACCTTCTTGAAGGCCTCTGGGCCCTATATGTGGATGGCTCTTCCAATGCTTCGGACATAGGTGCTGGGCTGATTCTGATCAATCCCGAAGGAGTGATTGTCGAATATGTACTGCACTTTAAGTTTTCTATGATAGATAATGGGATGGAATATGAAGCCCTGATAGCAGGGCTAAAGATAACAAAAGAATTATAAGTAGATTGGCTTTGAGTTTATAGTGATTTACAATTGGTGGTGGGATAAATTAGCGACAATTATGAAGCTCGAAAGGAAAATATGATAAAGTACCTTAAAAAGGTGAAAAGCTTGACCCCGACCTTCAACAGTTTCGATATCCAGCAGATCCGAAGGGTAGAAAATGTCAGGGTTGACCACCTCTCCAAGCTTGCTATATTCACCCCCAATGGGTTTTAAAAGAAGTATACTTCGAAGTACTAAAATACCTAAATTTGGAAAAGCCACAGTCTATAATGTAGATCGACCATGAGCCTTGCTGGATCGATCCGTTGGTTGCTTACCTCAAGGATGGGACTCTTCCTCATGATCCAAAGAAAGCTTGAAAACTGAGGAATCAAGCCTTCTGGTATATTCTTTATGGAAATAAACTGTATAAGAGATCATATTTCTTGCCACTTTTGAAATGTCCTCGACCTTTCAAGAACGATTTTGCATTATGAGAAGTAAATGAAGGAATTTGTGGTAGCCATCTGGGTGCCAGGTCTTTACCTCACAAACTGCTTCGGCAAGGGTATTACTGGCCAACCTTGTAGCATGATTCGATTGAATATGTTAGAAGGTGGGATCGTTGTCAGAGAAATGCAAATATTTAAAGGCAACCAACCTCTGAGCTTACACCCTTGAGCGGCCCTTGGCCATTTGCACAAGGTGTGATTATATACTAGGACCCTTTCCAGTGGCATCCAGACAATGAAAGTTTCTTTTGGTCGTAATTAATTACTTCACCAAATGGGTCAAACCGAACTCCTGGCAAAAATTACTAAAGCTAAAGTACAAGACTTTGTCTAAAAGTTAATTATTTGTAGATTTGGCCTGCCTTGAATCCTTATCATAGACAATAGGCAGCAGTTTGCTGGAGCAAAATTGCTGAGTTTTGTGAAGACCTGAACATCATCCACAACTTCACATCTGTGGCTCATCCATAAGCAAACGATGACGTAGAGGTGACCAACAAGACCTTGCTACAAGGTATGAATGCGAGACTTGAGAGAGCAAGGGGGACTTGGGTAGACAAATTTTATCATGTACTTTGGGCATACCGAACTACCCAAAGACTGCCAACTAAAGAAACTGTAATTGTCCTGGCCTTTGGAACAGAGGTAGTTATCCCAATCAAGCTCAAACTCCCATCAACTTGAATTGTGGCCTTCGATGAGCAGTGCAACTCACAAGACCTCAAGGCTAACCTTGACTTGCTAGAGGAGAAATGTGAGGAAGCACAAGTTTGGATGGTAGCCTATAGACAGAAAGTAGCTTGTTACTACAACTCCAAGGTTTAGGGTAGAACATTTAGAGTAGGAGACTTGGTGCTTCGATGAGTAGCTATCTCACAGCCCTAGAACCAAGGAAAGCTCACCTCAAATTGGAAAGGTCCATATGAAATTAATGACATCGTCTGGTCTGAAACTTATTACTTGAAGAAGCTCGGAGGAGCAACACTCTCGTAACCCTAGAATTTGGAGAACTTGGGAATGTATTACCAATAGTTTGACCTTAATAAAATTCCCTCTTTTCAATATCTATCTTATGGTGCAAAATTAACTAATGGTAGGGAATGACTTGATTGAACTTCGCTCTTAAATGAAGGCGAAGACCCCGTTATCTAAGATGGGATGAGGGAAGAGGCCCTTCCAATGGTCTCTGTACTCTTACTATCCTCTTAGGAATAGGAGGAGAACCTCATCCTAACATGAGCAAAGTGAAGAGCTTGTTAATCTAAGACGGGATGAGGGAAGAGGCCCACTCAACGACTCTTATATGCCCCTATAGTCATGTTAGGAATAGGAGAAGGACCTCAATCTAATATGAGCAAAGCAAAGACCTCGTTAATCTAAGATGGGATGAGGGAAGAGGCACATTCAATGGCTCTTACATGCCCCTACAGCCATGTTTGGAACAGGAGGAGGATCTCATCCTAACATGAGCAAAGCGAAGACCTCATTAATCTAAGATGGGATGAGGGGAGAGGCCCATTCAACAGGTCCTTATGTGCCCCTACAGTCATATTAGGAACAAGAGGAGGACCTCATCCTAACATGAGCAAAGCAAAGACCTCGTTAATCTAAGACGGGATGAGGGAAGAGGCCCATTCAACGGTCTTTACGTGACCCTACAGCCATGTTAGGAATAGGAGGAGGACCTCATCCTAACATGAGCAAAGTGAAGACCTCATTAATCTAAGACAGGATGAGAGAAGAGGCCCATTCAATGGCCCTTACGTGCCCCTACAGCCATGTTAGGAATAGGAGGAGGACCTCATCCTAACATGAGCAAAGCGAAGACCTCGTTGACTTAAGATGATGAGTGGGGAGAGGCCCTATCTACGGCCCTTGTGTGTATCCCCCAATGACCACTTCGAGCGAAAAAAGAACCTCATCCTAATTCAGGAGAAGGTCTCGAATTCGATATTTCTAACAACACTATCAACAGAAAATGGAATAAATGAAACAAAGAGGTCTTCAAACACCAATCCACACAAAACAAAAATAATGAGAGAAAACATAGATCCATTAAAGTTGAAGATGATTACAAGAAGGAGGTCGGTAGGACCAGGTAAAAAGAAAAAAAAAAGAGAGAAAAAAGAGAGAGACAATAACAAAAATAAATGAGGTCTAAGGATGGACCACACTACTCGGACTTAGGGCTACCGACCCCAGCCATCACTAGAGCTTGTTTCAGCCTAAAGACCTCCTCCTTGAGCTCTTTCCTTTTCAGCAAGCTGTTTATGAACATCCGATCAGCTCGCTGGAATTTATCTTCAAGCTTCCGCCGCTGCTTCCTCAGAACCTTAGACTCGATCTCAGCATCCTTAACAGCTTGACGCTCGTAGGTCATTTGAATCCTTAGCTGCTGAAGTTCGGCCTTCTCCCTCTCATACGATAAGGAAAGTTGACCAAAGGACTTTCGATAGAAAGCAAGCTATGTCGACTCCTTTGAAGTATTAGCCTACTGGCTGTTGGCAAGTAGCTTTTGAAGGCGAGCCACCTCCACATTAGCTGACTTGAGTTGACATTTGACCTTGGTCACTTTCTCTGCCAAGTCAATCCTACACTTATTATGCCTAGCTTTAGCATCATGAAGTTGTCTTTGTAACTTCGAGAATTTTTTTGACCAATCCCAGTCGCATCGCATCTTATCAAAAGATCAGGACAAACTCTCCTCCAACAATCTAACCCTCTCCTTCTTAGCATTGAGTTCTACCTTGAGGGAGCTGACCTTTGCAGTTAACGCCCAAGACTTATCGCTGGCATCCCTCTTAAGCTTCACAAGCTCCTTCTCGAAGTTTCCTTTCTTGATATTATAGCTTATAGAATCTTTCATGTGTAATTTACGAAGGCGAGTGACCTCTATAGTCGCCTCCAAAGCATTCTTTCGAGACCTCTAAAGGTCATCCTCCATCTTCCTTAATTTTTTCTTCAAATGGTGGACTTCCTTCTTTAAGCTCTTGATTAATGGCTTCAACGGAGCACCTTGGGGTAAGGGGTCAGCATCAATCGAAGATTGCAAGCCGCGACTCTGATTATTGGAAGTATTCTGGTAACACATGTCATAACACCACTATAAAGAAAGGAAATGCATTTTTCATTGCTCAAAATGTTCTGAGTACACACAAAAAAAAAGAGGGGGTACAACTATTGAGAGTTTTTGACCTAGGGTGGCATCATAGTAGGCAAAGTTTGAGAGTTCTCTACTGCCTTCGGCTCCTGAGCAGGTTCGGGCACTATTGCAGTAGGTTTAGAGACCTCTAGAGCAAGTTTGGCAAAGGGAGAGGCAGCGATAACTTCTGTGCCAGCATTGGAAGGACTGGCCTTATCACCAGGTTCGTCCGTGAGGAGATTGAGATCGATGTTGGGGAAGTTCTTAGTGACCCACAGGCAGATCTGGAACCCTTCCTAAAAAGCTTCTTGGGCAAAGGCAATCTTGATATCCTCCATGGTCTTGGCTGACATGAAGGCTTCGATGGCCCTCTCCCTTTCAATGCCGAACTCCTCTTTTGCCTTCTTCTTCTCCTCCCCCACCAAGGCTAGGGCAGCCTTCAACTCCACTGCTACTTCATCCCCCTTCATTAATGCCTTGCGAAGATACTCGACTTCAATGGTCTGGACCTCCGAGGCCACTCTCAGATGATCAGCCTCAGCCCGAGCCCTCTCAGCCTCCGCTCGGGCTTCTTAAAGGGCTTTCGAAGCCTCGGCTTGGTCGTGATCCACTACCTTTGAGTGGACAACAAGATAATGTCCCAATTACAGGATGAAAACCAAGTTAGAACTTCGAGATTTGGAATGCATTCAGTCAAAATCGGAAAGAGTTATCTACCTCTAGATAGGTGGCAAAGGACTCATCAAATCTCTTGATGTTGTCCTACCAAAACTTCTTCTTGATGATATGGAGAAGAATGCTTCCCCTCATCAAGGCGTGGATGACTTCTCGATCATCTAGGGAGGCCTGCTCTTGGCCGGGACTTCCATCGCTGGAGTCCCCGAACTTTCTCCTAACCTTCTTTCCTACAGCCTTCTTCTGCCTCCTCTTGATGATTTCCTGCTAGCTGGGGTTGCAGGGGGGACCTCATCCTGCAGGGTCGAACTTGGTACAGCATCAATGGGTTCTAGGGTAGGCATGCTCTGGATCGGCACGGTCGAGCTCAGCCCCTTGGTGTGAGCTTTCTTTGAGGGCTCCTCGACGATGCTACCCTTCTTTTTGTAGGACTTCATCCCCTTCGCTAGATAGTGTTGTTCCTTTGGAGTCATTTTTGTAAAATAAGAAAGGAAGTGGAAGAAAAATCAGGATCAGAAGGAAGAGCATCGCACGATTAACTGGCTAAGAAGAGCTACCTGCTAGATCAAGAGGACTAAGACCAAAATTGAATAAGATCTAATTGTCTAGGAGTTTGGGAACCAGTGGGGCATTAAAATTCTTCAATTTGTCAGTCAAGTCCCGATCCTCACTTTGTAGCTCGGGCGCTCGGTGGATTGAATCCCTTATCTCCCCCCACTGAGGGAGTCCAAATTCCAAGGAAGGACATGAAACAAAAAAGAACTTCTCCTTCTAGTTGTGCACGAAAGAAGGGGCACCCTTAAGCAACTCTTTCTTGCCGAATTGGGGAGACACATACCACCAATCTTTGGCAGTGGGATGATGCTTGAAAGTAAAAAAGTTCCAAAATAAAGAAATGGTAGGTTGGACGATTGCCATGATACACAAATAAAGAAATCCTATGATAAATCTAAAAGAATTTGGTGCCATGGTGGTAAAGAAAATATTAATAAACTTGAACAGGCTGACTACAAAAGTAGGCAAGGGCAACCTAAGTCCCACTCGAAGGGTCTCTACATACAGGTAGGTTTAGCTTGGAGGAGTGGAGTAGGCTCGGTCACTAGGACCAGCAAGTTCGAGTTCGTATATAGAAGAAATCCCAAACTTGCTGATTAGGAAAAGATCATCGAGCCAAATTTTACAAGGGATGGTGATAGGTACAAAGAAAGGCCCGATAATTTCTACAGGTTCGGCATCCCTAAGGGATGAATCCTTCAAGGCCAAATGGGCTGAAGTCCTAGAACCGATCGACCAAGATTCCTCAGCAGACACTCGGATTAAGGTAAAATTAGAAAAATGCCCAAAAATTAGAGAAAATAAGGTGTAAAAACTCCCATAGAGAAATAGAAAGAATAAGAAGCAAAAGAAGCAGAAATAATCAAGAGAAAGGTTACGGAGCTGACATAAGTCAACTAGGAAGAACAAGGAGACAACAAACTTGATGAAAATCGAGCGCAAGAATGTCGGGAACCAAAGAGAATTGAGGAAGAAGCCTGAACTTTCACATGGGAGGAAGAAGAAGACCAGAGGAAGGAGGAAGAAGGCAAAGATCTCAGGCAAAATGAGAACCCAAAGATGGAGGATGGGTTTAAATATCCTTAAGGAGCCCAAGGCAGTTATGATTATAGATCCCTTCCCATCGATCCCCAATCGATGCGTGTCCCACTCATCATGGTAGGAGGCTGGCAATGGGTAGATCCTTAATGGCACCGTTGGGCAAAACTCTTGGGGGGGCTGCAAAAAAAAAAAAAAAACGTCTCTTTGGGTCACCTCATGTTTATGAAACTTTGGCGCCAGCATGGTAAATGCCAAAACTTTCCATCTGATAGATGTGGGAAGCCAAAAAAAGGGCTTCGGTAGTCGCATTTTCACTACCTTCCTTCAAACTTCGAACTCGAGAGTAGGGGGACTATTATTGGGGATAAATCCACTCCCGTCGAAGTTCGACCAATCTCAGGATGCCCCCATCTGGTAGTGGCAACCATGGATGAACTTCGACTAGTGAAGGTTCTTACTCTAGTTCATCCCAAGATGGCTGATCTTCATCCCATGTCTATCAGATGACCCCCTCGGCCATACAGATTAACTCCAGAATCTGCAGGATGTTATGGGCTTCATTCGAATGAGCTTGAATAATACAAGTAGCTAAATTTCCCTGCTATGAGCAGTTAGCTCCCTTTAGTCGAACCTCCTTCAGACGAACTTGATCAGTGAAAGTAGTCGCTTAAGCAATTGAAGTAATAAGTATCCGTTCACTGGGTAGTATAGCCTAGCTAAGTTGGAAGTAGGTCGAACTTCTTTCCAACCAGGTCTCCTTCAAACCAAGTCTTACTATCATCGTTAGGTCCCATATCAAGGATCCTAGGCTAAAGAAGCTTCCTTGGGATGAACTCCTACTCCTTGTTAAGTGTGGTGGATCTTTGCGAACCACCTTGAGACCTCTGATCGAATTCTCCTCAAGCCACCAATAGATCCCTCCTAGCCGAATTCCTTCCAATCATCTAAGGATGATTCCTCTCAAGCTGAACTCCTTGCGGTAACCCGTAAGGACCTCATTGTCCGTACATGCCTCAATTCCTTCCATTCAAACACCTGCCAACCATAAGCCTTTCAAGCTCCTTTCGAACTTCTTCTTTAGATGGGCTTCTCCGCCAGTCGAACTTCTCTCGAACTTTCTCTTCATATGGATTCCTTTTATAATTGAACTCCTTTCGGACTTCTCCTTCAGTCGAAGTCCTCTGAACTTCTCCTCTAGTCGAACTTCTTCTAGACCTCTCCTCCAGTCGAACTTCTTCTAAACTTTTCCTTCTAGATGCTCAAAAGGACTTTTTCTAGAAGAACTTCTCTACACCATTAAAGGAACCTCAGCATCTACTCTTGATGTAGCAAATATCAATCAACATGTGGTTGATCTTGAGGACATCCAAACCTCACCGAAACTACTATAACTAAGAGTTCTTCACTGCCCATGGCCGTCCTATCCAAGCTTCAACTATTAAATCCCACAGACTGGCACGTCACGATAAACAACCACTCACTCACCATAACAAACTCCACATGGCCCTGAATGATCTACTATCAAGTGGTTATGGCTGTCACCATCAGTTTGTTACAGGCTCTACCTATGTAAGAGACCCTCTAGATAGCTTTCTTTCTTAAGCTCTTATCTTCTATCCCAAAACTTTGCTTTAAATTTCTTTGAGTACATCATTTCTATTGGTCGAGAGAGCTGACTTGATTGTCAGAGGGTCTTACTGAAGCCACCACCCCCGACTCTGGATGAGACTTATTTTGCAGGTCGATACCAGCAACCTTGTCTTCTTCAACTCCAGCATTGACTTTGGCATCAACAGGATTTCACACCAATATGATTTAATTTAAATTTTTAGTTTTAATATTAGATCTATAGGATCAGATTCAAGATGTCTCAAACCTGATTAGGATTTTTAGAAAAATTTTTGAAATATTTTTTTAGATTCAATCAGATCCGAACAATCCTATGGCAGGAAAATGCTAATTTTCCTTCAGGAATCTTAAAAAAAAATAAAAGCCTTAATTTATTTTTAAAATAAAATTTTTAAAATAAATTGATTAAGTCAAATACAAATTAAACTAGAAACTTTGACTCTCTAGAGAAAAATGTCTGCTTCCAACCTCCTAGCTAGGATTTTAGAGATCAACCTTCTGATCAAATCCAATTTCAAGGATTAGCTTCAAAACTTAAATATTTTTTTTTGTTCTAAAATGTTGACCTAGGTCCTAGACCAAGACCTTCCCCCTCTCCTAGCCTATCCAACCACTGATCAAAGAGCGTCTTATGAGAAGTGGCTAGACGACGATAATAAGATTAGGTGCTACGTGTTGGCCTTAATGTCTATCGAGTTACAGTGCCAACATGAAGACATGAAGATTGCCAGTCAGATGCTAGCTTACCTATAAGAATTGTATGGTGAGCAGGATTGTGTAGCACTACGAAGTATCTAAGAGACTCTTCAAGAAGCAAATGCATGATAGGCAATAGGTCTTTGATTTTTGCTTGTCAATGATCAAGGACTTAGAGGAGCTTGAGAAGCTTGGAGTGTCAATAGATAAGGACCTGTAGATTGATCTAATTTTGCAGTCCTTGGCTAATTCATATGGGCAGTTTATAGTAACTTTCATATGAATAAGATCCAGTGCACCCTAGCCAAAATGATGAATATGCTGGTGACTACTGAAGGGACCTTGAAGAGTTCAAAGAGACTTCTTCCAAGAGAAAGTCCTCTAGGAAGAAGAAGAAGTTCGTGAAGAAGCATAAGACAGAGGGCAGGAAGAAGGAGAAGAACACAGAGCCAAAGAAGAAGGTTGTGTAGAAAGACAAGTATTTTCATTGCAACTCCAATGGCCATTGGAAGTAGAACTACCTTGCTTACCTAGCAAACCTGAAGAATAAGAGGAAAGGAGGACCTTCTAAAAATATACTTGTCATTGAGACAAACCTTATGATTTCTTCTGCATCCAGTTGGGTGCTTGACTCTAGATCTAATGCTCATTTGTGTACTTCTTTGCAGGGTCTTGAAGAAAGCAAGAGGTTGAGGGATAGTAAGATAATCCTATGCATCAGAAATGAAAACAAAGGTTGCTGCTATGGCCGTGAAAATGTACAATTTATGATTATCATCAAGAAGCATCTTAGAACTTAACTATTTTTATGTACCTGCTGCGAGCAAGAATCTAATTTCTATCCCCTGTTTAGCAGAGGATGGATATGTAATTAGTTTTAATAAGGATCACTCTATTATTCTTTATGAAAGAAATAAAATTGGAACTTGTTTTTAAATCAATGGTCTCTATCGGTTGCATATTAATGTACCTATAAATTATGTCAACAAAATATGAATGCCATAGGTTCTAAACAACCTAGAGATAGTATAAATGAAAAGTACTTATGGCACCTTAGGCTAGGTCATATAGCAGAAGATAGGATTAACAAATTAGAAAAATTTGGATGAATTGGTGCGTTGACCTTCGAGTCATATCCGATTTGTGAATCATGCTTTGAAAGCAAAATGACCAAGTTGCCCTTTGTGGGACATGGAGAAAGGATGATAGCGTTGCTCTGGTGCATACAAATGTCTGCAGCCTATTCATTGTACCGACTAGAGATGGTTTTGTCTACTTCATTATCTTTATCGATGATTTTTCTCGATATGGGTTTGTGTACCTTATGCGACACAAGTATGAAGCCTTTGAAAAGTTTAAAAAATTCAAGCTTGAAGTGGGAAAAATAAATCAAGAAAGTCCATTAAGATTCTTCGATCAGATCGAGGAGAAAAATACCTTAGTAGAGATTTTCTGGACTATCTCAAGGATAATGGCATAGTCTAATAATGGACTCCACTTGGAATGCCTTAACTCAATGAAATTTCAGAATGAAGAAATCAGATCCTATTAGATATGGTCTGTTCCATGATGAGTTTCACAAACCTTCCTATTTATCTTTGGGGACATAGTCTCATGATAGCTATTTATGTATTGAATAGGGTTTCTTCTAAAACCATTCTTACCACACCATATGAGATGTAGCATGGTAAGAAATCAAGTCTAAGTCATCTCAAGATTTGG
Organism: Cocos nucifera; assembly: GCA_006176705.1. Classification (NCBI taxonomy): domain Eukaryota; kingdom Viridiplantae; phylum Streptophyta; class Magnoliopsida; order Arecales; family Arecaceae; genus Cocos; species Cocos nucifera. The sequence continues at coordinate 1,372,696 of QRFJ01000043.1, forward strand.
AGTTGTCAAGCCTATGTCAAAAGACAACAGACGAACAAGTTAGAATATAGGTCCTTTAGAACTTGATTTATCGGATATCCTAAGGAGTCTTTAGGGTATTATTTCTGAAGGAACCAGATCTAGGATTTCAGGGCTAGATCTTGAAACCTTTTCTAGATCAGCAGCGGAAGACTCAAAATTAATCTAATTAATTTTAAATATCAGATAATTCCTAGATCTAAGATCATATTATATGATTATTGTATAGAATTTAAATCTAAAATCAAAAATAAATAAGAAGGAAAGGTTGATCACATCAACCTAGATCTACACTACATCTCATGCATGTATAAAAAAATAATAGATCAGATCTATTATCTGAGTGAGTTAGATGTTCTAACTCACTGATCCAGGCTTGAGGATGAAGTTGCAAGCCGTACATACGTCTGACCTCCAAGAGTCATCCACACGAGCCCACGATCACGATCAGAAATTCAGATGCTAGAAATCAGCACAGTATGCTAGTACTGCGCTGATCTTTCTTTGACGGTTGATCAGATGCCTCCTTTCTTTTAGATTGGACTCTTCCAAAGAGAAAAAGGAGGAGAAGAGGTTTCAGATGTGAGACACTCTTCTTCTTCTCAGAAAACCTAAGGAAGAAGGAAGGGAAGAGATGAACACAGCAACCCTAGAAGAAGAGCCTCTTCTTCTTCTCTTTGCTCTCACTTAGATACCTAGTTTTTTGTCTATTGAATCTCAATGCCCAGACATTCTCTCTCTCTAATTTTTACATACCTCAAAGCCCTCTCAGAGGTCTATAACCCATAAAAATTTTAAGCCAAAATTCATTCAAAATATATAGAAAAAGAAGAGTCCTTGTCTAGGTCAAATACTAGACAAGGAAAGGTCAAATAGGGCAAGTCAAGGGGCGCCCAACTCTTGGGTGCCCCCTCCATAATTTTTGGTATGTACTAGTAAGGAAAGGAGCACAAGAAAAGGGGTTTCTCATGTGGAATAAGAGAGAAATTAATTGGGAGAGGGGTGGCACCTTTTGGTAAGAGTTTGGGTTGGTTAGGATTCTATCTCATAGAATCCAATATCAAATCAAACTCCTTCTTTGACTTGGTCTTCTATCCAATTACCATATGACAAAGAGAGGGAGAGAGGGGGCATACATGAAGATCAGCAATAAAAGGATTTTTCATGAAAAATATCAAAAAAATAGGCAAGGGGGTGTTGGCACTAAGGTGGCGCAAGGAGGAATCCTAGTCTTACTAGGATTCTATCTATGACTTGGTTAAAGTGGTTTCTTAAACCAAATTAAATCAAAACCAACTCAACCAAATTAAATTAGATTCTAACCCAATTAATGGTTCAATTAAATTAGATTAAATCAAATTTAATTCTGATTTAATTTTCTAATCAAATTAGGAAATTGGGTTGACCTAAGTCCTAGTTAGACTAGGACTAGATTTTTTCTTGCACTTGACTTCTCCAATAAGTCAATTGGACTTGATCCAATCAAGCCCAAACCAAATCTAATAAAATCATATTTAATTAGACTTAATCTCAATCCTTTGGCTTAATCAGATTAAGCCAATTAGCAATCGAATTGCTAATCAATCCTCTTGCAATACTTGCACTAGGTTAAACATCAATCATATTGATCGTTTAACCCTAGAACGATTCTCAATCATTGATCAACCATCTGATCAGATCATGAGCTCTAATGTGTGTGACCTCATAGGTCTGAACCTAAGCTAATAGTATAAAAATAAATTTTTATACCAATCGAAGTGACCATCTAGCAATGATACCTAACGGTCCGATTGGTCGAATGTGTAGAACACCATCCTTAAAACCTATGCAAATATAGTTTTCATATAATTCATCCCCTTGACCAAAATGCTCGTAGGACACCTTAGAGTTCAACTGTCAACTCTAATCAGATTGTCTACATTGTATTTTAAAATATCAAATCCATCTGATGGATTATCCTGGCCAAGGTTTTGCTATATTGAAACATAGTGATACATTCTTCTCCAACTCTTGGAGTGGTCAATTCCATCTTGATCACACACCGACTTCTTAAGTACTTGACTATGTCTAGAAGCCTTCCATTACTAAATTAGAAATTCAGTTAGTCTGATACCAAGGCATAGTGAGTTGCTTGTAAGTCACTAAGGTGATCTCAGGTCTAAGAGATACTTATAGCTATATCCCATCAGAAACATCCTCGACAGTAGAATGCTCTAGAGTTGGTCATGTTCAATGATGATGTATCCATACATCTTACCTGTGTGCCATACCAGTGTCTCTACACTTCTTGGTTAAGAGGACAATCAACCTATATGGCATACAACTATCTATGCTCGATAGATGCTGTCATCCTATTTAATAGCCTATCATTTGGTCATGAACTGATTTAAGGACTAATCGATAAATCCTCTCTTTATCGAAACTAAATAGTCCTAAGAACTTCATCACAAAAATAGAGTTCATTAGAAGATGAAGACTTATGATGAAAAACATGCCAAAGTATTTTATTTATCAATGATCAATTACATATACAAAGTAGCTCAATCGTTAACAGGCTAATGATTGAGTTTTGGGATAGAATTTTCAACAACTCCCACTTGTCCCCACTCGGCACAGTACCTAATACCCATCTTCAACTTATGATTGTCGCACTCCTTGATTGCCGAGGCTTTAGTGAAGTGGTCGGCTAGGTTCTCCTTTTCATCAATCTTTTGAAGGTCGACATCACCATGATCTATGATCTCACAGACTAGATGGAAGCGGCGTAGAATGTGCTTTATCCACTAGTGTGCCTTCGATTCCTTTGCTTGAGCTATGGCACCAGTACTGTCATAGTAGAGCAGGATTGGATCATTAATGGAGGGTGCTACTCCAAGCTCAGTGATGAACTTCCTCAGCCACACAGCTTTCTTTGCTACATCTGATGCTACCATATACTCTGCTTTGCAAATAGAGTCTGCCACTGTATGCTACTTGAAATTCTTTCAATAGATGGCTCCACCATTTAGAGTAAAGATATGCCTCAACACACTTCTACTGTCATCATGGTCAGATTGAAAGCTGAAGTCTATAAACTCCACCAGTTTCAGATCTGACTCGCCATAAACTAACCATTGATCCTTAGTATTTCTTAAATACTTAAGGATGGTTTTAACCACATTTCAGTAATTTTCTCAAGGATCAAACTGATATCTACTCATTACTCCTAGTGAGCATGCCATGTTTAGTCTCGTACATGTCATTGCATACATGATAGATCCCACTGCTGAAGCATATAGAATTCTACTCATACGCTCTCTCTCTTCAGGAGTTATCAGACATCAGATCTAGAAACTTTTTCTAGATCTTGAAGGAACTAGATCTAGGATTTCAAGACTAGATCTTGAAACTTTTTCTAGATCAGTAGCGGAAGACTCAAAATTAATTTAATTAATTCTAAATATCAGATAATCCCTAGATTTAAGACCATATTTTATGATTATTTCATGGTATTTAAATCTAAAATAAAAAATAAATAAGAAGAAAAGGTTGATCACATCAATCTAGATTTACACTACATCTCATGCATGTATGAAAAAAATAGATCAGATCTATTACCTAAGTGAGTTAGATGTTCTAACTCGCTGATCCAAGCTTGAGGATGAAGTTGCAAGTCGTACACATGTCTGGCCTCTAGGAGTCATCCACACAAGCCCACGATCATGATAAAAAATCTAGATGCTGGAAATCAACATAGTATGCTAGTACTGTGCTGATCTTTCTTTGATGATGATCAGATGCCTCCTGTCTTCTAGATTGGACTCTTCCAAAGAGGAAAAGGAGGAGAAGAGGTTTTGAGATGTAAGACACTCTTCTTCTTCTCAAATAACCCAGGGAAGAAGGAAGGGAAGAGATGAACATAGCAACCCTAGAAGAAGACCCTCTTCTTCTTCTCTTTGCTCTCACCTAGACACCTAGTTTTGTGTCTATTGAATCTCAACGCCCAGAGGTTCTCTCTTCCTAATTTTTACACACCTCAAAGCCCTCTCAAAGCTCTATAACCCATGAAAATTTTAAGCCAAAATTTATTCAAAATATATAAGAAAAGAAGAGTCCTTGTCTAGGTCAAATACTAGACAAGGAAAGGTCAAATAGGGAAAGTCAAGGGGTGCCCAACTCTTGGGCGTGCCCTCCATAATTTTTTGCATATACCAGCAAGAAAAGGCACACAAGAAAAGGGGTTTCTCACATGGAATAAGAGAGAAATTAATTGGAAGAGGAGCGGCACCTTTTGGGAAGAGTTTGGGTTTGTTAGGATTCTATCTCATAGAATCCAATATCAAAACAAACTCCTTCTTTGACTTAGTCTTCTACCCAATTAGCATATGAGAAAGATAGAGAGAGAGGGAGCACACGTGAAGATCAGGAAGAAAAGGATTTTTCATGAAAAATACCAAAAGAATAGGCAAGGGGGCATTGGGACTAAGGTGGCGCAAGGAGGAATCCTAGTCTTACTAGGATTCTATCTATGACTTGGTCAAAGTGGTTTCTTAAACCAAATTAAATCAAAACCAACTCAACCAAATTAAATTAGGTTCTAATCTAATTAATGATTTAATTTAATTAAATTAAATTAGATTTAATTTTGATTTAATTTTTTAATCAAATTAGAAAATTGGGTTGACCTAAGTCCTAGTTAGACTAGGACTAGTTTTTTCCTTGCACTTGACTTATCTAATAAGTCAATTGGACTTAATCCAATCAAGCCCAAACTAAATTAATTAAATTATATTTAATTAGACTTAATCTCAACCCTTTGACTTAATCAAATTAAGCCAATTAGCAATCAAATTGCTAATCAATTCTCTTGCAACACTTGCACTAGGTTAAACATTAATCGTATTGATCGTTTAACCCTAGAATGATTCTCAATCATTGATCAACCATCTGATCAGATCATGAGCTCTAATGTATGTGACCTCATAGATCTAAATCTATGTCGATAGTATAAAAATAAATTTTTGTACTAATCGAAGTGACCATCTAGTAATGATATCCGATAGTCGGATAGATCGAATGTGTAGAACACCATCCTTAGAACCCACGTAGATATGTTTCCATATATTTCATCCCCTTGACCAAAATGCTCATAGGAGACCTCAAATTAACTATTAACTCTGATTAGATTGTCTACATTGTATTTCAAAATATTAAATCCATTTGATGGATTACCCTGACCCCAAAAGCTTTTCGTTACTAAATTAGAAATTCAGTTAGTCCGGTATCAAAGCGTAATGAGTTGCTTGCAAGTCACTGAGGTGATCTTAGTTCTAAGGGATACTTATTCCTATATCCCATCAGAGACATCCTTGATAGCAGAATGCTTTGAAGTTGATCACATTCAATGATGATGTATCCATACATCTCACCTGTATGCCATACCAATGTCTTCATACTCCTTAGTTAAGAGGACAACCAACCTATATGGCATACAGCAATCTATGCTCGATAGATGCTGTCGTCCTATTTAATAGCCTATCATTTGATTATGAACTGATTTAAGGACTAATCGATCAATCCTTTCTTTATCGAAACTAAATAGTCCTAAGGACTTCATCACAAAAATGGAGTTCATTAAAAGATGAGGACTTGTAATGAAAAATATGCCAAAGTATTTTATTTATCAATGATCAATTACATATACAAAGTAGCTCAATTATTAACAGGCTAATAATTGACTTTTGGGACATAATTTTCAATAATTTTTATCTTCCAAAGGACCATAGTGTGATTGTTAGTCGACATACAATCTTTCTTGAGAAATAGTTTATTTAAGATGAAAGCATGGGAAGATAGATTAGGTTTGAAGAGAAAGTCTCGTAAGAGCAACGAGCCAAGAAACCTGAGAAACCTATTCAATCTAAGCCGATCCACATACTTCCTCCTCCACCTTGTAAGTCTAGTAGGATTTTTCATCCTCCTGTGAGATACTTAGATATTATTTTAGAGGATCCAGAGAAAATATTTCTCATAGAAAATGTCCATTTTAATGATGTAATCAAATCATTTGGTTTCATCAAGAATGAAGAGAAGTCCTGTGTGTTCAAAATGGTTAGTGAAAGTGCTATTGTCTTCCTCATATTATACGTGGATGGTGTCCTCCTAATTAGAAATGATATTCCATGTTGACCTCGGTCAAGATATGGTTGTCTAAGGAATTTTATATGAAAGACCTAGGAGAGGCATCCTTTATTTTGGAGACCAACATCTATAGAGATAGATCGAGGAGGATGCTAGGTCTATCATAGAAGATGTACACAGAGGAGGTGTGAAGTGGTTCAACATGGAGAACTCCAAGATGGGTCTTATATCCTTTAGATATGGAATTCATCTCTCTAAGAAGATGTACCCCAACACATTGGAAGAGATTGAATGCATGAGCAAGATCCCTTATGCTTTGGCAATAGAAAGCCTCATGTATGCCATTCTATGTACATGACCTTATATCGCCCATGCTATGAGTGTCACAAGTAGGTATCAGTCGAATCCAGACGAAGAGCACTAGACTTCTATGAAATATATCTTTAAGTACTTAAGAAAGACTAAGGATATATTTCTGATCTTGGGTAATGGAGAACTCTAGGTGCAGGGTTATATAGACTCAAACTTTGTTTGATATTGATGATAAAAAATCGACATCAAAAAGTCTGTTCTTGTGCAATGGTGGCACTATAAGCTGGAAGAGTTCTAAACAGATAGTGATAGCACACTCTACCATAGAAGTAGAGTACATTGCTACCTCGAAAGCTACAAAAGAGGCATGCTGGTTCAAGCAGTTTGTTGCAAAGCTAGAAGTGATGCCATCTAATGCTATCCCTTTATACTACGATAACAATAGCGCCATAGCCCTTACTAAAGAGTCGAGGTATTATCATAAATCCAAGCACATCAAGCAGCGGTTCCACCTCATCCATGATTACCTCAAAGAAGGGATATGTCGAGGTGAAGAGAGTCGACACTACGGACAATGTGGCTGATTCACTAATGAAGCTTTTGAGCCAACAAAAGACTAAAGCCACCTTAAGAAGATAGGACTTATATTTGTAGCCAATTAGCTTTAGGTTGAGTGGGAGTTTGTTAGATGTATGCCCTAACAGCCAGATTAGCCGATACTTGTAATACATTCTAAGAGAATAATTATAATTTTGACTTATTATTAATAAAATTGAGTTATTCTTTTAATCATATTTGTGAATTATGTGTCTATGACTCATCCATTAGGTTAATGGGTATGATGACACATATTCTCAAGAGTTGAGAATTTAAGTCATGTGTTATCATAATTAACTCATAAACTACTCTCGATCGTAGGATCGCCATGAGAATGGTGATTGATCCAGAAGATTGATGTATGATTACTTTCTTAGGATAAATATATCTTAAATTTATGGTATGGAGATATCGATTGAAGAGTACATGTGCTTATTAAGAATAAGGATACGGAGCATGACCATCTTTGAGCAGTCATAAGAAAGTCTATCTTCTCGTCGATGACTTAGCTCATTGCTGTAGTTGTGTGTCTACTTCTTTGACCTAAGGTGCATCGATAGTTTACCTTGAGGGTGTTATAGTTTTACTAACCATAACTTGATCTCCTAGCCATTTCAAATCCTGAGGTGCATGTTGGCTATAGTATGTTCATTATAGAAATTGGATCGCACCAAGATGGGATCTATCAACCTCGATAGAGGAGTAGTCCTATGGTGATCATGAGATCGGGTCTTAAAGCCCAGGGCCATGGCATGTGAAATAATAAAAAGAAGTTTCTATTAGGATTTCACATCAGACTCGAATCGAATGATTCATTCATATGACAAGAATTGGGTTTAATGAGTCTACCTTAACCTAGATCCCATCGGAACTCATGATAGAAGAACCCAATCACACGATAGCTGCATCGAGAGGTTCTTATTTAGTTCTGATAGGTTGCCACCATATACTACTAGGTATCACTGGTGGATTATGGGACCAATTATGTTGACTCTATGATTGATTTTGATGATTGTCAAACTTTGAGTATTTAACCATGTGTTTCATGAGTGGATGTAGGTCTTTTTAGGTATTTAAATTGAAGAATTAATCCAAAAAAAGATCTATACAAAATCATCAAGTCAAGGGCTTCAAAGAATAAATTTTTGAGTTTCAGACTTGGAGGTGTCGACCCCAAGGCTAAAGGTGTCGACCCCTATCCTGAAATGAGGTAAAAAGTTCAAGTTTTTAAAGTTCAGAAAGTCCAGGTGTCGACCCTAGGAGCAAAGTATAGGAATCAGATCTAGGATTTCAGGACTAGATCTTGAAACTTTTTCAAGGTCAGATAGCGGAAGACTAAAATTAATCAAAATTAATTTTTAATATCAGAGAATACCTTAGATCTAATGTCCCATTACATAATTATGGAATGACATTAAATCAGAAATTAAACATAAGGAGGAAAATAAAGCATGTTGATCACATCAATATGCATCTACACTACATCTAATGCAGGTATGTAGAATAGATCAGATCTATTATCTATGCAAGTTAGATATTCTAACTTATTGATCCAGGCTTGAGGATGCTGTTGTGAGTAGCACATGTGTCTAGCCTCTAGAAGTCATCCACACGAGCCCACGAACCATGATCAGAAGTCCTACGCAAGAAATTAGTATAGTATGCTAGTACTGTGCTGATCCTTCTTTGACGGTTGATCTGGTGCTTTCTTATTTTGGATTTAGACTCTTCCAAACATAAGAGGAAGGAGGAGAGATTATAGATATGGGACACTCTTAAATAATCTCAAAAAGGAGGAGGAAAAAAGATGAACAAGACAACCCTAGAAGAAGACCCTCTTCTTCTTCCATGTTCTCTCACCTGGACACCTAGTTTAGTGTCTATGAAATCCCCATGCCCTAATACTCTTTCTCCCTAATTTTTTCATGCCTCAAAGGTCTCTCAATGGTCTAGAATATGTCCAAAAATCAGTCCAAAATTTATCCTATATAGGGAGATATAGAGGAGTCCTTTTTGGATCAAATTCTTAGACTAGGAAAGACCTAAATAGGAAACTAGTTGGGGTGCCCAACACTTGGGTGCCACCTCCTAAGTTTTAGGCATGGACCACCTGGTATTTTTGCACAAAATTCCTCCCTTTCCACCAAACAAAAGGAGAGAAAAAGGGAGAGGAGGGTGGCATGCATGGGAGGAGTTTTTGTTTCCTAAAACTCCATCCAAGAAAAAGTTCAAATCAAATTCAAACTTCCTCCTTTGACTAGGTCCACAACTAATTACGATAAGAGAAATAGGGGAGAGAAATGGGCATGCATGAAGACCAAGGAGAGGGGGTTTTTGTTGCACAAAATAGAGGGAGTGGGCATGGGGGCGTTGGGACTAAGGTGGCATAAGGAGGGAAGTTCCTAGTCTCACTAGGATTCTTATTTTGACTTGGTTAAACATGGTTTCTCAAACCAAATCAAACCAAAATTTATTCAACCCAATTGAATTAGATCCTAAATAAATTAAAAAATTATTTAAATTAGATTAAATTATATTTAATCTAATTTAATTTTCTAATAAAATTAGAAAATTGGGTTGATCCAAGTCCTAGTTGAATTAGGACTAGTTCTTTCTTGCACTTGGCTTATCCAATAAACCAATTGGACTTAATCCAATCAAGTCCAAACCAAATCTAATTAAATTATATTTAATTAGACTTAATCTTAGTCCTCTGATTTAATCAAATTAAGTTAATTAGTAATTGAATTGCTAATCAATCCTCCTGCAACACTTGCATTAGGTATCGAAATGCCCAGTGAGGCTCATTTACATCATTTGGCATCATAACATTCTATGTATCGACTATCCTGGAAGGGTACTTTAGGATGCAGTCGATAGTAGCCAAAATTGTGCTATTCATCTTGCTAGAATTATTTGAATGGTTTAGCAATTAGCTGGAGCCATGTTGGCTGAACTTAGAGATATATGTGGAATGAAAATACAATTGAATTGCGGCAGTTCCTAATGTTTATGTTGGAGGTCAGCAAAACCTAAGCTGACGATGCCACACCCCACCCTTATCTAAAGGTTAAGGAGATTTCTGAACTATGACTAAGCTAAATTATAACATTATATAATAACCTGCTTTCAATTTAGTTGAACTATCCATTCATTTTCATCACAAGCATTTCAATTAAATTCTCCTAATTTGCTAATAACCATCATCTCCATTCATAACTTATCAAATCGTACAAACAACTCAATGTTTCAATAACAATACCATACTTCATACATACATTCTAGTCATTAATCATCCTTTTCAATACATGCCTTTATAAAACAAACTAATACACATACATATACCAGTTTCTGATTTAGCTATCTCAACTGTACAATACTTCTTAAAGTATATTTTCTTTACAAGCCATTATCATCAAAATAATAAATCCACTAAAGATACTGATACATAGGTTGAAACATTTCTCTAAGCTATGCAACTTTCAAATCTACAAGCAGAAGGAGTGAGGGGTGAGACTTGGGGAAGTCTCAGAGAGTGTAATTTCATCTAACAAAGGAAAACAGATAGCCATATGCTATAATCATCATAATACTATGCACAATATGCTGATAACAAGTTTTCAAATATTTACAAATCCATACAAATAGCTTTCACATAGAAGATACTTTTGAAACACAAACCAAAACATTTACCTTTAACCATACCATAGCAATACACAACCACGTGTGAACTGTTCAAGTGAATAATCAGCTTTTCTTTACTCCGACAACACACTCCTGTAGGATTCCTTATGAGCAGCCTATCTTTTTCCAAGGACTACACACTCTTAGGGTATCCCCACAAGCAGCCTATTGAAGTACTATCAAGACAACATACATTTTATTCAGACAATACACTCTTGTAGGTTCCTATGGGTAGCTTGCCTTATTACCAAAGAGGAAAACACATTCCCATAGGGTTCTTATGAGCAACCTGCCTTCTCACTAGAAGGACAACACACTCTCATAAGTATAGCATTAATTAAGAATAACATACTCTCATAGGTTTCTTATGAGCAACCTGCCTTATTCACCAAAAGGACAACACACTCTCATAAGTATACCATCCTTAAGAGCAGCCTATCTCACACACATATCGGAACAACACACTCTCATAGGACTTACCATTCCTATGAACATCTTGTCCGTGTTCACAAACATCATTCCATTCCATGGTGCATAAACAAAATTCATCATGCAAGAGATGAAACCACCTAAGATATCACTGTATAACTTATTTACAATTATCAAAGCCATATACGAGATTACTGAGAAGCATGTTTAAAATCACTAAAACTATGTATGCATATACTTGCTTATGAAATACACAAAGCTATTAAAAAATTATTTCTTATTTCAATGGTTCTCAAACCATATATATATAATCGTATTGATCGTTTAACCTTAGAATGATTCTTAATCATTGATCAACCATCCAATCGGATCGTAAACTCTAATATGTGTGATCTCATAGGTCTGAACCTAAGCCGGTAGCATAAGAATAAATTTCTGTACTAATCAAAGTAACCATCTAATAATGGTACTTGACGATCGGATAGATTGAATGTGTAGAACAACATCCTTAGAACTCATGTGGATATAGTTTCTACATAATTCATCTCCTTGACCAAAATGCTCGTAGAACACCTCAAACTTTAGCTATCAACTATGATCAAGTTATCCACATTGTATTTCAAAATATAAAATCCATCTGATGGATTATCCTGGCCAAGGTTTTGCTATATTGAAATACAGTGATATATTCTCCTCCAACTCTTGGAGTGGTCATTCCATCTTGATCACACACCAACTTCACAAGTACATGACTGTGCCCATAAGCCTTCTGTTACTGAATTAGAAAATCAGTTAGTCTGGTACCAAAGCAAGTGAGTTGCTTGCAAGTCACTGAGGTGATCTCAAGCCTAAGGGATACTTATACCTATATCCCATCAAAGTCATTCTCGACTGTAGAATGCTCTGGAGTTGGTCATGTTGAGTGATGATGTATCCCTACATCTCACCTATATACCATACCAGTGTCTCCACACTCCTTGGTTAGGAGGACAACCAATCTATATGGTATTCCATGACCTATGCTTGATAGATGCTATCATCCTTATTAACAGCCTATCATTTGATCATGAATAGTTTTAAGGACTAATTGATAAATTCTCTCTTTATCGAACCTAAATAGTTCTAAGAACTTCATCACAATAATAAAGTTTGTTAGAAGATAAAAATTTATGATGAAAATATCAAAAATATATTATTAATTAATAAATAATTATAATTATAAAATAGCTCAATCATCAATAGGTTGATGACTGGCTTTGGGATACATTTTCCAACATAAAGGTATCCACCCCAGGCTTCTGGCATGCTCAGGTAGGGACTGGCATGCAGAGGGGATGATCCCAGGAATGACCCCTGTGCTAGAGGATGACCCCAGGGTCAACCTCTATTGCATAGAAGAGAGTAGAAATCCTTCAAATCTCAGGAGTTATCGACATCTAAAGAAAAAGTATCGATAGCTGAGAAAAAAATGTCAACACCTGAAGAAAAGGTGTCGACCCCAATGTCAAGATAGGCTGCAATGGCTAGTTTTCTGAACTTTTTCAATGGGCCATTCTCCACTCCAACAGTTAGTGCAAGCTTGCTAATGGCGTAAACTCACTCAAAAATCACTTCCAAGTATAAAAATAGTGAGAAAAATATTTTGGATTAAGAGATTAAGTATTGAAGAAAGAAAATCATTCAAGAAAAGGGAGTTACATTGAATATCCAAAAATAAGAGAAAAGAGAGAGAGATTTGAGCTTCAAATTAAAAGGGCATTCAAGAGTCATCTTCTACAACACGTCAAGCAAGTCTCTCAACATCATTTAAAGAGAAGAGAAGCTACCAAAGAGCACATATTCAGTATCTTCTCTGCACATCAAACGAGTTCCTTTTTGCTATTAGTTTTGAGCTAAATTTTTATATTTATATTTTTTATTTCTTTACAAATTTTTTTAGGAAAAAAGAAACTTGGGATATAGACTGGTCCAAGCTGATAATTGGATAGTGTATAGATTTTGGTTGGTGAGACCGTAAAATCAACTGGATTGATAGTGAACCTAAAAAAACTATTGATATAGGATTGTGGTTGGTGAGCTCGACAAAACCAATTGGATTTGTTATAGATGCACTGTAATCTAGGATTATAGTAGAATTTATAGATGGACGTAGGTGCAGGGTTGCACCGAACCACTATAAAATCTTTGTGCATTTATGTTGTGCTTTCTTCTTTATTGCTTTACTTATCTTGCATACTTTAAATTGCTAATTACTTACTAATTTAGATTAACTCTTGCTTAAATTCATTAACACTTGATTTTGTTGCATATACTAGTTAAATTTATTGAATTGAATTAAGTTAAGTAAAGCATATACTTGTGTAGAGTTAAATTTGGCCAAAAAATTTATAAATCTAATTCACCCCTCCCCCCTCTTAGGTTGCTACCTTTGGGCAACAAGTGGTATCAGAGTTGATGCTCTATTATTAATTGTTGACCTAACCGTTAAGGGCAAAAGATCAAATGGCAACCCTTAGTGGTGTTTCTTTTATTGAGGGCCAATCTAGTTCTAGACTATCTTTATTTGATAGCACCAACTACACCTTTTGAAAAATTAAAATAAGAATTTTCATACAAACTCTAGATTATGACTTATGGAGAATCATAACTAGAGGACTACACACACCCACAAAAATTATAAATGATATAACTCTTTCCAAATCGAAAAAGGAATGGGATCAATTTGATAAAAAGATGGCACAATTAAATGCAAAAGCCATCAATGTACTCTATTGTTCTTTAGATGTGCATGAGTTTAATAGAATATCATCTTGCACATTAGCTAAAAAAATTTGGAATGTATAAGAAATAACTCATAAAGAAATAAGTCAAGTTAAAGAATCTAAAATTAACTTGCTTGTTCATAAATATGAAATATTCGAAATAAAAAAAAATATGAGATTATTTTTGATATGTTTACCAAATTTACTAAAATTATAAATGCTTTAAATGGCTTAGGCAAAATATATTCTAACTATGATCTTATTTGCAAAGTGCTTAGGTCTTTATCTGAAGATTGGAAAGCTAAGGTGATGGTAATACAAGAAGCGAAGGATCTCACCAAGCTATCCCTAGAAGAGCTCATGGTTTTCTTATGACCCATGAGATGCAAATGGCTTAAAAGAAAGAAGAAGAGGAGCCAAAGAAATTGAAGACCATCACCTTCAAGTCTACTTCAAAGTTTCAAGAAAGCAATGAGTCAGAGGAAGATGAAGACGAAGATGATGAGGACATGATGCTTCTTTCAAGAAAATTCAAGAAGTTCCTCATGAAGAAAGAAGAGAAGAAAATTATCACCAACAACCAAATTCATCCCAAAAAGATGAAGAGGAGTGCTTTACTAGAACTTTGAAAAAGTGGTGACTCGTCAAGCTCAGATGAGAAAGAGAAAAATGTGAATCTTTGCCTCATGGCCTTGGAGGATAAGGTAAATTTTGAAAACTCATCCAATTTCACTTTTGATGAACTACTTGATGCCTTCAATGAACTAATATATGAATTTAAAAAATTATGATAGAAAAGTAGGGAGCTTAGAAAGAATAATTCAAATTTAATGGAAGAAAAAAAATTTTTAGCTAAAGAAAAAGAAAATCTAATTAAATCTGAAAATTCTTTAGATAAAGAAATTCTTGAGCTTAAAAAAAAATGATATTTTGAAATCTTTCCTAAAAGAAAATGAAAATCTTTCAATTGAAAAGAAAGAGCTCTTGGAAGAAAATAAGAAATTAAGAAGAAAAATTGAGGTATTGAAATCTATAGCTGAAAAGTTTACAATTAGCTTTGAAAAACTTCAATCTTTGGTAAAAACCAATGAGGCTGTTGAAGGAACCAGATCTAGTATTTCATGGATAGATCTTGAAACTTTTTCAAGATCATGCAGCAGAAAACTTAAATAAATTAAATATTTTTTTAAATAAGCATGAAAATATTCTAGATCTAAGATTTATTACATGATCAAGGCATGATATTAAATTAAAAATTAAAAATATAAAAGAAAGATTAATATGTTGATCTCATCAACATGCTACAATACTACATCTAATGTAGTTATGGAATAACGGATTAGATCTGATACTTGAGCAAGTTAGATAATATAACTTGCTGATCTAGGCTTGAAGATGAAGTCATGAGCCGCACATGCATCTGGCCTCTAGGAGTCATCCATAGGAGCCCACGAACACGATTTGAGATCCTGATGCAGGAAATCAGTACAGTATGCTAGTACTATGCTGATCTCTCTTTAATGGTCGATTCGATGCTTTCTTCTTTGAGACTTGGACTCTCTAAAATATCATAAGAATGAGGAGAGATTTCATATCTAAGACTCTCTCACAAAAAAAAATAATCTTAAAAGGATGAGGAGAAGAGAAAATCAAAATAGCCCTAGAAGAAGACCCTCTTCTTCTTCTCTTTTCTCACACCTAGACACCTAGTTTGGTGTCTATAGAACCCCAATGCCCAAGGACCCTCTCCCTCTAATTTTTGCACACCCTAAAACTCTTCTAAAGGTCTGTGTTTCACAAAAGAATCAGGCCAAAATTCATCCAAAATATATAGGAAAAGAAGAGTCCTTGTCTAAGTCAAATACTAAACAAGGAAAGGTCAAATAGGGCAAGTCAAGGGGCGTTGGGCACCCCCTCCAATATTTTTGGCATGTACCAGCAAGGAGGGGCACACAAAAAAGGGCCTTTCTCACATGGAATAAGGGAGAAAAAATAGGAGAGGGGCGACACACTAAGAAGGAGGTGTTTTGGTTTATACGGATTCTATCTTATAGAATCCTAAATCAAAACTAACTTCTCCTTTGACTTGGACAACCACCAAATTATCATATAAGTAATAGAGGAAGAGAAGAGGCATGCATGAAGACTAGAGAGGGACTCTCTATCGCATAAAAAATAGAGAGAGTGGGCGTGCGGCATGGGATATAGGTGGCGCAAGGATAGGGAGTCCTAGTCACACTAGGACTCCTACTTTGACTTGATCAAAATTTGGTTTTTCAAACCAAATTTAACAAAAAGTAAATCAACCCAATTAAATTAGACTTTAATTTAATTAAAAATATAATTAAATTAGATTTAATTTTAATTTAATTTTTTAATCAAATTAGAAAATTGGGTTAACCGGAGTCCTAGTTGAACTAGGACTAGTTCTTCCCTACACTTGGCTTATCCAATAAGCCAATTAGACTAGATCCAATCAAGTCTAAACTAAATCTAATTAAATTATATTTAATTAGACTTAATCTTAGTCCTCTGGCTTAATCAAATTAAGCTAATTAATAATTTAATTGCTAATTGATCCTCCTGCAATGCTTGCACTAGGTTAAACATCAATCGTATTGATTGTTTAATCCTAGAACAATTCTCAATCATTGATCAACCATCTGATCAGATCATGAGCTCTAATGTATGTGACCTTATAGGTTCAAACCTAAGTCGGTAGCATAGAAATAGATTTCTATACCAATCAAAGTAACCATCTAGCAATGGATTAGTGTTTCCATCTAGATATGTTGAATGTGTAGAACAACATCCTTAGAATCCATGCAGATATAGTTTCCATATAATTCATCCTCTTGACCAAAATGCTCATAGGACATCTTAAAGTTCAACTATCAACTCTGATCAGGTTGTCCATATTGTATTTCAAAATACCAAATTCATCTGATGGATTATCCTGGCCAAGGTTTTGCTATATTGAATTACAGTGATACATTCTTCTCCAACTCTTGAAGTGGTCAATTCCATCTAGATCACACTCTAACTTTGCAAGTACTTGACTGTGCCTAAAAGCTTTCCGTTACTAAATTAGAAATTCAATTAGTCCAACATCAAAGCATAATGAGTTGCTTGCAAGTCACTGAGGTGATCTTAAGTCTAAGGGACACTTATACCTATATCCTATCAGAGACATTCTCGATAGTAGAATGCTTTGGAGTTGGTCATGTTCAATGATGATGTACCCATACATCTCACCTGTATGCCATACCAGTATCTCCACACTCTTTGGTTAAGAGGACAACCAATCTATATGGCATATAGCGACCTATGCTCGATAGATGCTGTCATCCTATTTAATAGCCTATCATTTGGTCGTAAACTGATTTAAGGACTAATCGATAAATCCTCTCTTTATCGAAACTAAATAGTCCTAAGGACTTCATCATAATAATAGTGTTTGTTAGAAGATGAATACTTTATGATGAAAAATATCAAAGATATATTTTATTTATTAATAAATCAATTACAGATATAATGTAGCTCAACCATCAACATGCTGACGATTGGCTTTGGAACATATTTTCTAACAACTTTCACTTATCCTAAAGCCACTCGGTATTGTATCTAATACCCATCTTCGATTTGTGGTTGTTGAACTCCTTTATTGCCAGAGCTTTAGTGAAGGGGTTGATCAGGTTCTTTTTTCCATTGATCTTCTGAAGGTCAACATCACCTCTATCCATAATCTGCCAGATCAGGTGTAAGCGACATCTAATATGCTTTGTTCACTGGTGTGCCTTCGATTCTTTTACTTGAGCAATGGTACCAGTGCTATCGTAGTAAAGCAGGACTGGACCATCAAGGGAGGGAGCTACTTCGAGCTCGATGATAAACTTCCTCGGCCACACACCTTCCTTCATGGCATCTGATGCTGCGATGTACTTCGCTTCGCAAATAGAGTCTAGCACAGTATTCTGCTTGAAACTCTTCCAGCAGGTGGCTCCACCATTTAGAGTAAAAATATATCCTGATATGTTTCCACTATCATCATGATTAGATTGAAAGCTGGAGTCGGTAAACTTCACAAGTTTTAGATCTGACTCATCATAAATCAACCATTAGTCCTTAGTATTTTTCAAATACTTAAGGATGGTTTTAACCACTTTTCAATGGTTTTCTCCATGGTCAGACTGGTATCGACTCACTACTCCTAGTGAGTATGCCATATCCGATCTTGTATATGTCATGGCGTACATGATAGATTCCACTACCGGAGCATATGGGATTTTACTCATATGCTCTCTCTCTTAGGAGTTGTTGGACAATCCTTAGAGAGAGAAATTCCATGGCCTATCGGGAGATAGCTCTTTTTGGAATTCTCCATGCTAAACCTCTTCAGCAAAGTATTTATGTACGTAGATTGGGATAATCCAAGCATCCTTTCAGATATATCTCTATAGATCTTCATCCCTATGATGTAGGATGCTTCACCCAAGTCCTTCATGGAGAACTGTGATGACAACCAGACTTTTATTTCCTATAGTGCAGGGATGTCATTCCTACTGAAAAATGTATCCCAAATCCAATCGTCAGCCTATTGATGGTTGAGCTATTTTATATTTGCAATTGATTTATTAATAAATAAAATATATTTTTGGTATTTTTCATCATGAAGTATTCATCTTCTAATGAACTTCATTAATGTGATGAAGTTCTTAGGACTATTTAGCTTTAATAAAGAGAGAATTTATCGATTAGTTTTAAATTTGCTCATGACCAAATGATAGGCTGTTAAATAGGACGATAGCATCTATCGAGCATAGGTCATTGTATGCCATATGGGTTGGTTATCCTCTTAATCAAGGAATATGGAGACACTGGTATGGCATATAGGTGAGATATATGGATACATCATCATTGAACGTGACCAACTCCAGAGTATTTTGCTATCGAGAATGTCTCTGATGGGATATAGGTGTAAGTATCCCTTAGACCCGAGATCACCTCAGTGACCTACAAGCAACTCACTGTGCTTTGGTACCAGGCTAACTAAATTTTTAATTCCATAACGGAAGGCTTTTGGGCACAACAAGTACTTGCAAAGTTAGAGTGTGATCAAGATGGGATTGACCACTCCAAGAGTTGGAGAATAATGAATCACTATATTTCAATATAGCAAAACTTTAGCTAGGATAATCCATCAGATGAATTTGATATTTTGAAATATAATGTGGACAACCTAATTAGAGTTTATAGTTGAACTCTGAGGCATCCTACAAGCATTTTGGTCAAGGGGATGAATTATATGGAAACTATATCTGCATGGCTTCTAAGGATATTATTCTACACATTCGACCTATTTGGTCATCGGGTACCATTGCTAGATGGTTATTTTGATTGGTATAGAAATCTATTTTTATGCTATCAACTAATGTTTGGATCTATGAGGTCACATACATTAGAGCTCATGATCTGATCGGATGGTTGATCAATGATTGAGAATCGTTCTAGGGTTAAATAATCAATACGATTGATGTTTAATCTAGTGCAAGCATTGCAAGAGGATCGATTCGCAATTTGATTGCTAATTCATTTAATTTGATTTAGCCAAAGGATTAAGATTAAGTCTAATTAAATATGATTTAATTAGATTTAGTTTGGACTTTATTGGATCAAATCTAATTGGCTTATTGGATAAGCCAAGTGTAAGGAAAAACTAGTCCTAGTTCAACTAGGACTTGGGTCAACCCAATTTCCTAACTTGATTAAAAAATTAAATCAAAATTAAATCTAATTTAATTAAATTTTTAATTAGTTTAGAATCTAATTTAATTTGGTTGACTTGATTTTGATTTAATTTGGTTTGAGAAACCATGTTTGACCAAGTTATAGATGGAATGCTAGTGAGACTAGGATTTCACCTTGCGCCACCTTAGCCCTCCACGGCCCCCATGCCTATTTTTTAGGAATTGTTCATAAAAATTCTCTATCCCCTGATCTTCATGCATGCCTCCTCTCTCTCTCTTTCTCATATGGTAATTTGGTCGTTGACCAAGTCAAAAGGAGAAGTTTGATTTTGATCTTGGATTCTATGAGATAGAATCCTTATAAACCAAAACACCTCCTTCTATGTGTGCCACCCCATTTCTATTTTATTCTCCTTATTTTACATGAGAAAGAAGGAATTTTGTGCATGTATTCTTGCTGGATTCACCGGAAAAATCAGAGGAGGGGCATCCAAGAGTTGGGCGCCCTAACCTCTGGCCAAAACTAGTCCTTCCTTGTCTAGTTTTTGACCTAGACAAGGACTCTTCTTTTTCTATAAATTTAGGATGAATTTAGGCCTGAATTTTTTGTGGAATATAGACTATTAAGAGAGCTTTGAGGTTTGCAAACTTAAGGGATAGAGAACCTCTAGGCATGGGGATTACATAGACACCAAACTAGGTGTCTAGGTGAGAGAAAAGAGAAGAAGAAGAGGGTCTTCTTCTAGGACTGTTTTGATTTTTTCTTCTCCTCCTCCTTTTGAGATTTCTTTGAGAGAGTCTCAGATTTGAAATATATCTTCTTTCTTCTGATATTTTGGAGAGTCTAGGTCTTGATGAAGAAAGCATCGTATCGACCGTCGAAGAGAGATCAGTACAGTACTAGCATGCTGTGCAGATTTTCTGCATCAGGATCTCAGATCATATTCGTGGGCTCGTGTGGATGACTCCTAGAGGCCAGATGCATGTGTGGCTCATGACTTCATCCTCAAGCCTAGATCAATAAGTTAGAATGTCTAACTTGCTTAGGTATCAGATCTAATCCGTTATTTCATAGCTACATTAGATGTAGTATTGTAGCATGTTGATGAGATCAACATGTTAATCTTTCTTTTATATTTTTAATTTTTGATTTAATATCATACCTTGATCATGTAATAAATCTTATATCTATGATATTTTCATGCTTATTTAAAAAAATATTTGATTTATTTAAGTCTTCCACTGCATGATCTTGAAAAAATTTTAAGATCTACCTATGAAACCCTAGATCTGGTTCCTTCAATTGGTATCAGAGCTAGGTTCTTATTATATGATTTTCTTGAGCATGTTTAGATTATTTATTAGATTAGATCTAATTTATAATCTAATTATTAAATCTAAAATTAAAAATTGAGATCTCATGAACTGCTATAAGGTTGTACTGCTATAAGATTTATCCCTAACAGTGAAAAGGTTGTCCTAGTTCATGATGATCTATTTCTAATTATAAATTTATTAGATTTAATTTTATTTTATTTATAATTTAATAGATTTAAAATAGTTTTAGATCTAAAAATAAAGTTTTTAGATTGCATGGACTGCTATAAGATTGTCTTGCTGTAAGGTTTATCCCTTACAGTGAAAAGATTGTCCTAGTACATGCTGATCTAAAATATTGATCGTAAAATTTTAAATTAGATATAAAAAATTTTATGATCTGATTAAAAATATTTTAATCTAATTTTAATCATCATAAATATGTTAGATTTGATCTAAGTTGATTTATGATTGATTAGTGTTGAAACTATTTCAATTACATGAACCTGTTTAGATTAGATCTAAAGTAGATTCATGTTTATGTTACTTGCATTTTGATTATGAATCAAACATTCAACTTGGTTGATAGAACCATGTTGTAAAAATATTTTATCAATTTAAAAATCATTTTTGAAAAGCCAAACCCAAACCATCAGCCCAAAATATAATTAAGAATTAAGAAGATGTTTGATTAGGATCTAGGATTGTAAATTAAAGATCCTAAGATACGAATCATAACACATTGGGTTAAATGGGTTAGTGGGAATTAGATCCATTAATTATATTAGATCTAAGATTAGATTAAAGAATGGACTTATTAGAGAATTGACTAAATCTAATCAATTACTGTCTTAGATTAGGTCGAGGATTCTCTAGATCAATTACAATAGTTGTAGTTGGTGAAGTCCATATCTTTAAAGAGACTCAAGATGGACTTGATTTTTGGCTATGAGGTCTAGCATGAACTATTAGGTTGATCTAATTGAAACTAATTAAATCAGTTGGTGTCTAAGGTAAACCAGATTGATGGTCTTTAATTGGCAGCCCGCTTAGCCATTTTTTATGGTGTCTAAGGCAAGCTTTGGTAGACCCTCCCACTGATCAAACTTATTTGACCTCTTGATGAAATTATGTTTTGATCAGATCACTTGACTATTTGAGCTGACCCATATTAGCTAGTTAAATCAGTATGACTGATTTAGGTACTTCTTGACCAGCCTATTAATGGTCTTCCTTAAGCTGACTTGGAGAAGTCAGTGAGAGAATCATGATAAGCTGATTCATCTGACCCTCTTTCTTTAAATTAAATTAATTAAATCTTCTAAAATTATTAGGTCTATAAAATGAAATAGTTATGGTGATAACTAGATCATAGCCTTCCATTAAGTGGATGATAATGGTTCCATTAGTTGGATAATCATTGGAGGCCCATAGGCCTATTCTTATCCGCTAATGGGAATTATCATTCATAATATGATTTCTTGGATGTGTCTCTCTAAATGATGGTTAGGTTGATCAACCATAGTTGGGCTTAATCATTCATTAGTTAGATGGATCAAGTATGATCATGTTAATGGTTGGACTTAACCAGGACTTTCAGTGGAGCCCTAGCATACTGAAAAGATATTTAGGGCAAAATTAAATTACTAAAAATTATTTAGAGAAACAATTGGTTATGAACCTATCCTTAGATATACATGAGTTAACCAACCATAGTTGGACTTGTGTGCAATCTATGTGGATTCTAGTACCCATTAAGAAATTAGGATAATTCCTCGAATTGGAGGTAGAGACTACCAATTCGAATAAAATAGTGGGAGACCTTTTGATTAAAGCCCAAATCTTTTGATTTAATGAATCAATTACTAATTAGACTTTTGGTTCTCCTTAATGCAATTAAACCCAAACCATAGTTGCTCCATTTACTGTTAAGCAATGATTAACTTATGGGACCCAACTTTGATAATAAGTATCAGAAGTTGAATATTGTTCAGCAGCACGAAGTGGTTCGTGCTGGGGCCTCTATGCTCAATTTAAATATAAGGTCCATGAATAACCTAGATCAGACAGAGTGCTTCCATTGTAAGAAGTAGGGGCATTGGAAGAGGAATTGTCCTCAGTGTCATGATTCCCATGACCATAATAGGCTGAGAAAGAGAGATGTGCAAGTAGTTGTTGATCAAGGATGTTATATGATAACATCTTGTAATTTTTTTGTTTGTGATACTTCTACTTAGGTATTGGATACCGAAGTTCAATCTATATTTGCAATACATTGCAAGGACTTCAAATTAGTAGAAGATTAGAGAATAATGAGCGATTCCTGAATATTGGAGATGGAAGATCTATTTCAGTTCTAGCTATGAAAATAGTTTAACTTATTCTCAATACTAATATCATTTCTTTAAATGAATGGCATTATTGTCCTTCCTTTCTAATGAATATAATCTTTGTTAGTCTTTTGGTCAAAGATGGTTATCATTTGTCTATAAAGAAAGATTATTGCAATATTATTAAGAATAATGTTATAATAATGCAAGGACAACAAAGAAATGGTATTTATATTTTATCACAATCTGTGAGTATAGTGTACACTTCTAGAAAACATTCTAGATTAAATAATGTCTCTGATATCTACCTATGGCACTGTAGACTAGGTCACATTAACAAGAATAGGATAAATAGGTTGACCCAAGAGAGAATCCTCGAAGTTGGTGATTGTGAATCACTTCCAATTTGTGAGTCTTATTTTCTTGGAAAAATGAACAAGTCATCTTTTACTGAAAAATGTGAGAGAGCTACAGAGCTCTTAGATCTAGTACATATTAATGTATGTGGACCAATAAGCATTAGTGCTAGATGTAGATATTTCTACTTCATCATTTTCATAGATGATCTATCCAGGTATGGATATGTTTATCTGATGAAACATAAGTTGGATTCATTTGAAATGTTCAAAAGATTTTAATGTGAAGTAGAAAAATAAACTAGAAAAAGTATTAAAACTCTTTGATCGGATCGAGGAGGTGAATATCTATCTAGTGAGTTCTTGACATATCTAGAAGAGAATGAGATTCTCTCATAGTGGACTCCTTCTGGCATACCACAACATAATGGTGTATCAGAAAGGAGAAATCGAACCTTGTTGATCATGGTTCAATCTATGATAAAGTTTGCTAGTCTGCCTATTTTATTTTGGGGTTATGCTCTTGAGACTGCATGTTATATATTAAACAATGTACCGAGTAAATCTATCGCAAAGACTCGATATGAGATATGGACTGGGCATAGACCTACACTCTCTCACCTACAGGTTTGAGATTGTCCGGCCTATGTTTAACGTTTGCATATAGATAAGCTTGGACTCCGGTCTGATAAGTGTGTGTTTATAGGGTATCCCAAAGAAGGTAATAGTTACTATTTCTACCATGCTGAAGAACAAAAGGTGTTCGTCAGCCTTAAGGCAATCTATTTAGAAAAGAAGTTCCTTAGTGAAGGAACTGTTGCCTCTAAGATTGAACTTGATGAAGTTCAATAGGTAGAAAAATCGACACCTATAGTTGAACCTGAGTCAGATTTGATTAGATCAAATCTAGAGCTCAATACCTACACCATTAAGGCAATCCGATAGAGTATCGCATCATCTAGACAGATACTATAGTTTCTTGGTCCAAGATGGTGATCCCATCAAACTCGATGAGAATGATGAGGATCCGATCCCCTATATGGGTGCTATGCAAAGACCTGATTCCGAGAAATAGCTTGAGGCCATGAAGTCTGAGATGGAGTCCATGAAGGTTAACGATGTGTGGACATTGGTTGACCCATCTGAAGGGGTTAAATTCATTGGGTGTCTTTAAAAGGAAAAGGGGCGCAGACGAAAAGGTTGAGACCTATAAGGCCCATCTGATTGCTAAGGGGTATCATCAATGTTATGGTATTGACTATGACAAGTTTTCTCCTATGGCAATACTCAAATCTATTTGGATTATGCTTGCAATTGCTGTCCATCTGGACTATGAGATTTAGCAAATGGATGTAAAAATAGCTTTTCTGAATAGAGAGTTGACTGAAGAGGTGTATATGATACAACCTAAGAGGTTCACATCCATAGATGAGTCTAAGTTGTGCAGACTTTAGAGATCCATTTATGGACTGAAGCAGGCATCTCGAAGTTGGAACATGTATTTTGATAAAGTGATCAAAATGTATGGCTTCGTTAAGAATGGAGAAGAATCTTGCATTTACAAATGGGCAAATGGTCCAGCAGTAGTATTCCTTGTCGTGTACGTAGATGACATTCTCTAAATCGAAAATGACATCCCCACACTATAGGGAATAAAAATCTGATTGTCATCACAGTTCTTCATGAAGGATTTGGGTGAAGCATCCTACATCATAGGGATGAAGATCTATAAGGATAGATCTAAAAGGATGCTTAGATTATCCCAGTCCATGTGCATAGATACTTTTGCTGAAGAGATTCATCATGGAGAATTCCAAAAAGAACTATCTTTCGATAGACCATGAAATTTCTCTCTCTATAAAGGATTGTTCGACAACTCCTGAAGAGAGAGAGTATATGAATAGAGTTCCATATGCTTCGACAGTGGGATCTATCATGTACGCCATGACATGTACGAGACTAGATGTGGCATACTCACTAGGAGTAGTAAGTAGATACCAATATGATCCTAGAGAAAACCACTGAAAAGTGGTTAAAGCCATACTTAAGTATTTGAGAAATACTAAGGACCAATGGTTGGTATATGGCGAGTCAGATCTAAAACTTATGGGATTTATATACTCCAGCTTTCAATCTGACCATGATGATAGTAGAAGCATGTCGGATATATCTTTACTCTAAATGGTGGAGTTATCTACGAGAAGAGTTTCAAGCAGCATAGTGTGGCAGACTCTATTTGCAAAGCAGAGTACATCGCAGCATCAGATGCCATAAAGAAAGCTATATGGCTATGAAAGTTTGTCACCGAGCTTGGAGTAGCACCCTCCCTTGATGGTTCGATCCTACTCTACTGCGATAGCACTGGTGCCATTGCTCAGGCAAAAGAACCAAAGGCACACCAGTGAACAAAGCACATTGTACGTCGCTTCCATCTGATCTGGGAGATCGTAGATAGAGGTGACATCTATTTTCAGAAAATTGATGGAAAGAACCTGGCCGACCCATTCACTAAAGTCCTAGCGATAAAAGAGTTCGATAACCATAAGTCGAAGATGGGTATTAGATACTGTGCCGAGTGGCTTTAAGACAAGTTGGAGTTGTTGAAAAATGTGTTCTAAAGCCAATCATCAGTCTGTTGATGGTTGAGCTACTTTGTATCTATAATTGATTATTAATAAATAAAATATATTTTTGGCATTTTTAATCATAAAGTATTCATCTTCTAATGAACTCCATTAATGTGATGAAGTTCTTAGGACTATTTAGCTTTGATAAAAAGAGAATATATCGATTAGTCCTTAAATTTGTTTACGATCAAATGATAGGCTGTTTAATAAGGACGACAGCATCTATCGAGCATAGGTCGCTGTATACCATATGGATTGATTGTCCTCTTAACCAAGGAGTATGAAGACACTAGTATGGCATACATGTGAGATGTATGGGTACATCATCATTGAACGTGACCAACTCCAAAGCATTCTGCTATCGAGAATGTCTCTAATGGGATATAGGTATAAGTGTTCCTTAGACCTAAGATTGCCTTAATGACTTGCAAGCAATTGACTATGCTTTAGTACCAGATTAATTAAATCTTTAATTCAGTAATGGAAGGCTTTCGGGCATAGTCAAGTACTTATGATCAAGATGGAATTGACCACTCCAAGAGTTGGAGAATAATGAGTCACTATATTTCAATATAGCAAAACCTTGGCCAGGGTAATCCATCAAATGAATTTGATATTTTAAAATACAATGTGGACAACCTGATTAGAGTTGACAGTTGAACTCTGAGATATCCTACGAGCATTTTGGTCAAGAAGATGAATTATATGGAAACTATATCTGTATGGGTTCTAATGATGTTGTTCTACACATTCGACCTATCCGACCATCGGATATCATTGCTAGATGGTTACTTTGATTGGTATAGAAATCTATTTCTATGCTACCAGCTTAGATTTGGACCTATGAGGTCACATACATTAGAGCTCATGATTTGATCAGATGGTTGATCAATGATTGAGAATCATTCTAGGATTAAACAATCAATATGATTGATGTTTAACCTAATGCAAGCATTGCAAGAGGATCGATTAGTAATTTGATTATCAATTGACTTAATTTGATTAAGTCAAAGGATTGAGATTAAGTCTAATTAAATATAATTTAATTAGATTTAGTTTGGACTTGATTGGATCAAGTTCAATTGGCTTATTGGATAAGCCAAGTGCAACAAAAAACTAGACCTAGTTCAACTAGGACTTGGGTCAACCCAATTTTCTAATTTTATTAAAAAATTAAATCAAAATTAAATTTGATTTAATTGAATTCTTAATTGGGTTAGAACCTAATTTAATTTGGTTTACTTGGCTTTGATTTAATTTGGTTTGAGAAACCATGTTTGACCAAGTCATAGATGGAATCCTAGTGAGACTAGGATTCCACCTTGCGCCACCTTAGCCATCCACGCCCCCCATGCCTATTTTTTGTGAATTTTTCATGGAAATTCTCTATCCCTTGATCTTCATGCATGCCTCTTCTCTCTCTCTCTCTCTCTTTCTCATATGGTAATTTGGTGGTTGACCAAATCAAAAGGAGAAGTTTGTTTTTGATTTAGGATTTTATGAGATATAATCCTTATAAATCAAAACACCTCCTTCCTTGTGTGCCACCCCTTTCCTATTTTTTTCTTTCTTATTTTACATGAGAAAGAAGGAATTTTGTGCATGTATTCTTGCTGGATGCACCAAAAAAATCAGAGGAGGGGCATCCAAGAGTTGGGCGTCCCTACCTCTTGCCAAAACTAGTCCTTCCTTGTCTAGTTTCTGACCTAGACAAGGACTCTTCTTTTTCTATAAATTTAGGATGAATTTTGGCCTGACTTTTTTGTAAAATACAGACCATTAAGAGAGATTTGAGGTATGCAAAAATTAGGGAGAGAAAACCTCTAGGCATGGGGATTCCATAGACATCGAACTAGGTGTCTAGGTGAGAGAAAAGAGAAGAAGAAGAGGATCTTCTTCTAGGGCTATTTTGATTTTCTCTTCTCCTCCTCCTTTTGAGATTTTTTTGAGAGAGTCTCAGATTTGAAATCTCTCTTCTTTCTTCTGATATTTTGGAGAGTCTAAGTCTTGAAGAAGAAATCATCGTATCGACCGTCGAAGAGAGATCAGCATAGTACTAGCATGCTTTGCTGATTTCCTGCATCAGGATCTCAGATCATGTTTGTTGGCTCATGTGGATGACTCCTAGAGGCCGGATACATGTGCGGCTCATGACACATCCTCAAGCCTGGATCAGCAAGTTAGAACATCTAACTTGCTTAAGTATCAGATCTAATACGTTATTCCATAGCTACATTGATGTAGTATTGTAGCATGTTGATGAGATCAACATGTTAATATTTCCTTTGTATTTTTAATTTCTGATTTAATATCATGCCTTGATCATGTAATAAATCTTAGATCTAGGATATTTTTATACTTATTTAAATAAATATTTAATTTATTTAAGTCTTCCACTATATGATCTTAAAAAAGTTTCAAGATCTACATGTGAAACCCAAGATCTAGTTCCTTCAATTCTCGATTAAGAGAATGTCATCCATGTACAAGACAAGAAATACCACTATTGGATCATACATTGATGTAGTATTGTAGCATGTTGATGAGATCAACATGTTAATATTTCCTTTGTATTTTTAATTTTTGATTTAATATCATGCCTTGATCATGTAATAAATCTTAGATCTAGGATATTTTTATACTTATTTAAATAAATATTTAATTTATTTAAGTCTTCCACTATATGATCTTAAAAAAGTTTCAAGATCTACCTGTGAAACCCAAGATCTAGTTCCTTCAATTCTCGATTAAGAGAATGTCATCCATGTACAAGACAAGAAATACC
The DNA here is from genome assembly GCA_006176705.1 of Cocos nucifera. Classification (NCBI taxonomy): domain Eukaryota; kingdom Viridiplantae; phylum Streptophyta; class Magnoliopsida; order Arecales; family Arecaceae; genus Cocos; species Cocos nucifera. The sequence continues at coordinate 1,401,780 of QRFJ01000043.1, forward strand.
ACTATTGGATCATTTATCCATTTGTAAATGTTGGGCTCTTCTCCATTCTTAACGAATCTATACATTTTGATCACCTTATCAAAATGCATGTTTCAACTTCGAGATGCTTACTTTAATAGATCTTTGAAGCTTGAATACCTTGGACTCATCTGTGGATGTGAACCCCTCAAGTTGTATTATATACACCTCATCGATTAGCTCTCCATTTAGGAAAGCTATCTTTACATCCATTTGTTAGCTCTCATAGTCTAGATGGATAGCTATCGTAAGCATTATTCGAATGAATTTGAGCATTGTCATAGGAGAGAATGTCTCATCATAGTCAATACCATAACATTGATGATATACCTTAGCAACTAGATAGGCTTTATAGGTCTCTACCTTTTCATCTTCATCCCTTTTTCATTTGAAGATCCACTTACACCCAATGGGTTTAATCCCTTCGAGTGGGTCAACCAATGTCCACACATCGTTGACCTTCATAGCCTCCATTTTGTACTTCATGTTCTCAAGCCATTTCTCAGAATCGATCTCTGCATTGCATCCATATAGGTGATCGGATCCTCATCATTCTCATCGAGTTCGATGGGATCACCATCTCGGACTAAGAAACCATAGCGTCTATCTAGCTGACATAGTACTCTACTGTATCATCTTAATGGTGCCAGTACATTGGGTTTTGGGTCTAATCTAATCAGATCCGACTCAGGTTCAGCTATAGATGTCAATTTTTCTACCTATTGAACTTCATCAAGTTCAATCTTAGAGGCAATAGTTCCTTCACCAAGGAACTTCTTTTCTAAAAAGGTTGCCTTAAGACTGACGAACTCCTTTTGTTCATCAGCATGGTAGAAATAGTAATCCTTACTTTATTTAGGATACCTTATAAACACACACTTATCAGGCCAGGGTCCAAGCTTATCTATTTGCAAACGATTTGACATAGGTCGGACAACCCCAAATCCATAGGTGAGAGAGTATAGGCCTACACCTTGTCCATATCTCATATGGAGTCTTTGCGATAAATTTACTTGGTACATTATTCAATATATAACATGTAGTCTCAAGAGCATAACCCCAAAATAAAATATGTAGACTAGCAAAACACATCATGGATCGAACCATGTCCAACAAGGTTCGATTTCTCCTTTTCAATACACCATTATGCTATGGTGTGCCAGGAGGAGTCCACTGTGAGAGAATCCCATTCTCTTCTAGATATGTCAAGAACTCACTGGATAGGTATTCATCTTGTTGATCCAATCGAAGAGTTTTATACTCTTTCTAGTTTATTTTTCTACTTTACTTTAGAATCTTTTGAACATTTCAAATGAATCTGACTTATGTTTCATCAGATAAATATATCCATACATGAATAGATCATCTATGAAAGTGATGAAGTAGAAGTATCCACCTCTGGCACTTATACTCATAGGTCCATATACATTAGTATGTACTAGACCTAAGAGCTCAGTGGCTCTTTCACTTTTTCAGTAAAAAATGACTTGGTCATTTTTCTAAGAAGATAGGACTTACAGATTGAAAGTGATTCACAATCACCAACTTCGAGGATTTTCTCTTAGGTCAACCTGTTTATCCTATTCTTATTAATATGACCTAGTCTACAGTGCCATGGTAGATATCAGAGACATTATCTAATCTAGGATGTTTTCTAAAAGTGTACATTACACTCACAGGCTATGATAAAATATAAATATCATTTCTTTGATGTCCTTGCATTATAGTAATATTATGCATAATAATGTCACCATAATCTTTTTTTATAGATAAATGATAACCATTTTTTGCCAAAAGGCTAATAGAGATTATATTCATCAGAAAGAAAGGACAATAATGACATTCACTTAAAGAAATGATATTAGTATTGAGAATGAGTTGAATTATTCCCATAGCTAGAACTGGAACAGACCTTCCATCTCCAACATTTAGAAATTGCTCATTATTTTTAAATTTTCTACTAACTTGAAGTCCTTGCAACATATTGCAAATATGGATTGGACTTCCAGTATCCAATGTCCAATTAGAAATATCACAAATAGAAAAATTAAAAGGTGTTATCATGTAACATCCTTAATTAGCAACTACTTGCTTATCTCTCTTATTCAGCCTATTGGGGTCATAAAAATCATGATACTGAGGATAATTTCTCTTCCAATGTTCCTGCTTCTTACAGTGGAAGCATTTTGCCTGATCTAGGTTATTCTTGGATCTTATATTTAAATTGGGCATAGAGGTCCTAGTACGAACCACTTCGTGCTGCTGAACAACATTCAACTTTTGATACTTATTATCAAAGTTGGATCCCATAAGTTAATCACTATCTAATAGTGAATGAAGCAACTGTGGTTTGGGTTTAACTGCATAAAGAAGAATCAAAAGCTTAATTAGAAATTGATTCATTAAATCTAAAGATTTGAACTTTAATAAAAAAGTTTCTCCCACTTTTTTATTCGAACTGGTAGCCTCTACCTTCAATTCGAGAAATTATCCTAATTTCTTAGTGGGTACTAGAATCCGCATAGACTGTACATAAGCCCAACTATGGTTGGTCAGCCCATGTACATCTATGGATAGGGTCATAACCAATTATTTTTTTAAATAATTTTTAGTAATTTAATTTTACCTCGGGTATCTTTTTAGTAGGCTAGGGCCTCCATTGAAAGTTTCAGTTAGGTCCAACCATTAACATGATTATACTTGGTCTATCTAACTAATGAATAATTAAGCCTAACTATGGTTGGTCAACCTAACCATCATTTAGAGAGATGCATCCAAGAAATCATATTATGAATGATAATTTCATTAGCGGATAAGCACCAGGCCTATGGGCTTCCAATGATTATCCAACTAATGAACCCATTATCGTCCACTTAATAGGAGGCTATCATCTAGTTATTACCATAAGTATTTCATTTTATGAACCAAATAATTTTAGAGGATTTAATTGATAAAGATGAGGAAAGGTCAAATGAACCAGCTTGTCATGATCCTTCCACTGACTTCTCCAAGTCAGCTTAAGGGAGACCATTAATAGGCTGGTCTAGGAGTACCTAAATCAGTCACACTGATTTACCTAGCTGATATGGGTTAACTCAAATTATCAAGTGATTTGATCAAAACATAATTTCACTAAGAAGACTAGGTAAGTGAGATCGGAGGGAGGGTTTGCCAAAGCTTGCCTTCGACACCATAAAAAATGATCAGATAAGTAGGCTGCCAATTAAAAACCATCGGTCGTATATGCCAAACTTATCTTAGACACCAACTGGTTAATTAGTTTTGATTAGATGAACTTAACATTTTGGGTTAGACCGCTTAGCCAAGAATCAAATCCATCTTGGGTCTCATTAAAGACATGGACTTGATCAACCATAACTATTGTAATTAATCTAGAGAATCCTTGACCTAATCTAAGACAATAATTAATTTGATTTAGTCAATTCTCTAATTAAGTCCATTCTTTAATCAAATCCTAGGTCTAACCCAATTAATGACCTAATCCCCACTAACCCGTTTAACCTAATGTGTTATGATTCGTGTCTTAGGATCTTCAATTTACAGTCCTAGATCCTAATCAAATAATTTTTTAATTCTTAATTAAGTTTTAGACTGAGGGTTGTGGTTTGACTTTTTAAAAATAGTTTTTATATTTATAAAATATTTTTAGAATATGGTTCTACCAACCAAGTTGTATGTTTGATTCATAATCAAAATGCAAGTAACTTAAACATGAATCTACTTTAGATCTAATCTAAACAGGTTCACGTAATTAAAATAATTTCAACACCAATTAATTATAAATTAACTTAGATCAAATATAACATATTTATGATGATTAAAATTAGATTAAAATACTTTTAATTAGATTAAAAAATCTCTTAGATCTAATCTAAAATTTTATGATCAATGTTTTAGATCAGCACATACTTGACAACTTTTTCACTGTAAGGGATAAACGTTATCGTAGGACAATCTTATAAGATCTACCCGTGCAATCTAAAAACTTTATTTTTAGATCTAAAATTATTTTAAATTTATTAAATTATAAATAAAATTAGATCAAATCTAATAAATTATGATTAGGAGAAGATTATCACGAACTAGGATAATCTTTTCACTGTAAGGGATAAACCTTACAGCATGACAACCTTATGGCAGTTCGTGAGATCTAAATTTTTAATTTTAAATTTAATAATTAAATTATAAATTAAATCTAATCTAAGAAATAATCTAAATATGATAAAAAATTATGTAATAAAAATCTAGGCTCTGATACTAATTGAAGGAACCAGATCTAGGATTTCACGGATAGATCATGAAACTTTTTCAAGATCATGCAGTGAAAGACTTAAATAAATTAAATATTTATTTAAATAAATATAAAAATATTCAAGATATAAGATTTATTATATAATTAAGATATAATATTAAATTAAAAATTAAAAATATAAAAAAAAGATTAACATGTTGATCTCATCAACATGCTACAACATTACATCCAATGTAGCTATAGAATAATAGATTAGATTTGATACCTGAGCAAGTTAGATGTTCTAACTTGCTGATCAAGACTTGAGAATGAATTCATGAGCTGCACATGCATTCAATCTCTAGAAGTCACCACACGAGCCCACGAACATGATCTAAGATCTTGAGGCAGGAAATCAGCACAGTATGCTATTACTGTGTTGATCTCTCTTTGATGGTTGATTCGATGCTTCCTTCTTCGAGACTTAGACTTTTCAAAATATCAAAAAAAGGAGGAGAGATTTTAGATCTGAAAAAAAAAAATCTCAAAAGGAGGAGAAGAGAAAATCAAAACAGCCCTAGAAGAAGATCCTCTTCTTCTTCTCTTTTCTCTCACCTAGACACCAAGTTTGGTGTCTATAGAACCCTAATGCCCAAGGATCCTCTCTCTCTGATTTTTGCACACCCCAAAACTCTCTTAAAGATCTGTGTTCACAAAAAAATTAGGCCAAAATTCATCCAAATATATAGAAAAAGAAGAGTCCTTGTCTAGGTCAAATACTAGACAAGGAAAGGTCAAATAGGGCAAGTCAAGGGGCACCAAACTCTTGGCCATCCCCTCCAATATTTTTGGCATGTACCAGCAAGGAGGGTCACATAAAAAAAGGCCTTTCTCACATGGAATAATAGAGAAAAAATAGGAGAGGGGTGGCACACATAGAAGGAGGTGTTTTGGTTTATAAGGATTCTATCTCATAGAATCCTAAATCAAAACTAACTTCTCCTTTGACTTGGTCAACCATCAAATTACCATATAAGTAATAGAGGGAGAGAAGGGGCATGCTTGAAGATTAGAGAGAGACTCTCTATCACATAAAAAATAGAGAGAGCGGGTGTGGGGCGTGGGATATAGGTGGTGCAATGATAAGGAGTCCTTGTCACACTAGGACTCCTATTTTGACTTGGTCAAAAATTAGTTTCTCAAACTAAATTAAAATAGAAGTAAACCAATCCAATTAAATTAGATCTTAATCTAATTAAAAACATAATTAAATTAGATTAAATTATATTTAATTTTAATTTAATTTTTAATTAAATTAAAAAATTGGGTTGACCGGAGTCCTAGTTGAACTAGGACTAGTTCTTTCTTGCACTTGGCTTATCCAATAAGCCAATTGGACTTCATCCAATCAAGCCCAAACTAAATCTAATTAAATAATATTTTATTAAACTTAATCTCAGCTCTCTGGCTTAATCAAACTAAGCTAATTAGCAATGAAATTGCTAATTGATCCTCCTACAACATTTGCACTAGGTAAAACATCAATCGTATTGATTGTTTAACCCTAGAACGATTTTCAATCATTGATCAACCATATGATCAGATCATGAACTCTAATGTTTGTGACCTCATAGGTTCGAACCTAAACTAGTAGCATAGAAAGAGATTTTTATACCAATCAAAATAACCATCTAGCAATCGTACTCGACGGCCGGATAGGTTGAATGTGTAGAACAACATCCTTAGAACCCATGCGGATATAGTTTTCATATAATTCATCCTCTTAACCAAAATACTTGTAGGACACCTCAGAGTTCAACTATCAACTCCAATCCAGTTGTCTACATTGTATTTTAAAATACCAAATCCATCTGATGGATTATCCTGGCCAAGATTTTGCTATATTGAAATATAGTGATACATTCTTCTCCAACTCTTGAAGTGGGCAATTCCATCTTAATCACACTCTGACTTTGCAAGTACTTGACTATGCTCAGAAGCCTTCCATTACTAAATTAAAAATTTTATTAGTTCGGTACCAAAGCACAGTGAATTGCTTGCAAGTCACTAAGGTGATCTCAGGTCTAAGGGATACTTATACCTATATCTCATCAGAGATATTTTCAACAGTAGTATGCTCTGAAGTTGGTCATGTTCAATGACGATGTACCCATATATCTCATCTATATACCATACCAGTGTCTCCACACTTCTTGATTAAGAGAACAATCAACCTATATGGCATACAACGATCTATGCTCGATAGACGTTGTCATCCTAATTAACAGCCTATCATTCGATCGGAAACAAATTTAAGGACTAATCAATAAATCTTCTCTTTATTAAAGCTAAATAGTCTTAAGAACTTCATCACAATAATGAAGTTCATTAGAAGATGAATACTTTATGATGAAAAATATCAAAAATATATTTTATTTATTAATGAATCAATTATAGATACAATATAGCTTAACCGTCAATAGGTTGATGATTAACTTTGGAACACATTTCCCAACAGCTATTTTCAATAAAACAAAATTTGGTTTTAATACTTCAAGAAAATAGCAAAATACAAAAGGTATTTTTACAAGAGCTTCCATCAAGGGTCATTCTTTTAAGTGCTTTAAATGTAATCAAATTAGTCACAAGATTTTGGAATGCAACTTTAAAAGAATTGGCCAAACCTTAATAAGATAAATTTGGATTCCAAAAGGAACCTTAAATACTAACTCCTATGGATCTAAGATGACTTTGGTACCAAAGGTTTTGAAGTGATCTTGCAGGTTTGCCAAGGATCCAATGCTCTTAAAAGAGAAAAACATCCTTACTTGGATTCCTTGAATGTCAAGATGATGGGTGATGATTGTTGGTGTAATCTAAACCTTTCTCTCATCATACCATCAATGATTGTTAAAATCTTTTTGATTGAATGAATCTTTTGATTAATATACATGCATATAAAATTTCTTGCTTGAAATACTTCTTATGTTTAATTGATTGATTTTGATGCTTTCAAAGAATTCATATCATGTTGTGAATGTTGATTTTAAAGAATAATATGCTATCCTCTATATATCATGCTATGGTTAAAATACTTTAACTTGATATTCAACATAATATTTTAAGACTCCCCTTATCAATTCTATATTTGATGAATATAAACCTAGAAATGTTTAATTCCTTTAATTGTTAAGTTTACAAGAGAAACTAAGTTTAAATTGAATTTCTCCCATAAAATGTTAAACTATTAAATTTATTCAAAATTAATTACATAAAATAAATATTCGAATATAAATCATCTCCTCATAAAATTTAAATGTTTGAAACTGCATTGCATTTTAGTCTTTTCTAAGGTTTCAAGTCTTTCCTAGTTGAAACCAAACATATAGAGCCTTTATCTAGAGTTTCTTTTCTCAATACTCTTAATTTGATTGATTATCACATCCTATTTGGTCAAATCATTGAATCTCAAATTCAGTTTCAATGTCATCCATAACCCTCAAATCAATTGAATATCTTTTTGATCTAAATTTGATTAAATTCTCCTGATATGGATCCTCTCTAGACTGATTCTTAATCTTGGTATTGACCCTAAATCCTATAGGTCTCGACACTTGAGCTGAAAATCCTCCTAGAATGGTTCTGGGAAGGTGTCGACCCCTTACACTAAAAGTGTCGACCCCTTCCAAGGTATCGACACTTTTTAAGCAAAGTGTCGACCCCTTTTATCGGGCAGGATCTTTTAAAAAAATTGAACCATCCCTGTGTTGTTTCAATTTCTGCTCGCATCTTCGAACAGGGCTCTCCGATCCCCTCTCTATCCTATCTAAACCTTCAAAAATACTTCCCCATTCTCTCCTTCCCATGTTTTGGAAGATGATGCCTCGTGTGAAGTATCTTGCTCGATGGGAAAGAAGACCTCGGATGGATTCTGCAAGCCCTAGGACGTCCCCTTCTCCATCTCCAGTTCATGAATGGCGAACGAAATACCATGCAGAGTAGAGAGTCTCCCCCCCTTGCCGGCAGCTGAAAGAAATTTGCCCTCAAGACAATCAAAATTTGTATTTTGATGGGCTATTCTTTGTCTTCCAAACTCATGTAATGATATTTTATAAAATTCATAAATTAGAGCTATGGTTTTAGGGTTATGATGAGATCATACCTATGAGATCTAAAATCTAAAAACCCTAATTTAAAATATTTCTTATCGATGGAATATTGAGTTGGGGATCAATATTTCTGAAAAGACTGACACATCCTATGTATGCTTGATGAAAGGATGATTGATCTCACTATCACTTGTGTATGACACAAATACAAGGATGTGGATGTTCATTAGAGAATGAGTTTACTGAATTGATCCAACTCGAGAATATCTAATGGAGTCTTATCTACATGTCAATAGATGATTCTCATAGTGGGAGTTGTGCATGTAATCCTTTGATCTGAGACTACCATAGAACCTTATATATATGAATCCATATTTTGGTTCATACTCATTCATGACTTTAGTCATGTACGGGGTATTCTAGATATGGTGGATTATATATGAAGATTATGAGTAGGTCAACATGGAATCGATCACTCCTGGTAAGAGGAGATCACATTCTAACTACTTTAATCAAATGATGATTCAAGAAGTCTTTGATCAAAGCATGATAAAAATTAAAAATAATTTTTAATATTTTATTAGTCAAATCATCATCATAAGATTGAGAGAAATATGAATATGATATTGGGTTGGACATATTTTCATACCCAGTGTCATATTCGAGATGCAGGGTGATCGAAGGATCTTATTGCATGGTAACTTTCCACTGAAGGATATTTTTTGATATTTTTACCAAAATTCCGTATCTTCTGGGTAGACATGATATGTTGCTAGACATCAATCCTATCTTATGGGTTTGATCAAATTAAAGAGATTAATTTGATCGTTAATTAGAAAGTTTTCTAACTGGTCGAATCAGGTTAGCTAATTTTGACATAAATCGGTTTGGTTGAGTTCTAACCAGATTAGGTCAAATCGCATCTGGATCCACTACTAGCTAGATGTGAAATCCAATGGATCACACACAAAGGGAATTGATCAAGGGTCTAATTAAATTAGATCATGTTTACAAGATGAACATGCTAGCACATGTTGCAGATCCTAGCACCAAGATTCGAATCAGATTTGAATCGGATTCCGATTTAGGCTAATTAGATCCAACTTGGATCAAATCTGATTTGGTCCTTAATTGGGTTAACTCTCAGCTTGTTGACCTAGGTTTGGGCCTCACATACCAGAATCCCACACCTCGGAGAGTCTCTTTCTTGCATGTGGGGAGGTGTTTTATGCGTCATGGACTCTTGGTGCATTGTTTTGGTTGCCGCCCCATCTTTGTTATCTTATCCATTTTTATTTTATGTAACTGATATTATGTAGTCTCAGATCTGAAAGAAGGCACTCAAGAGTCCTTCTATAGATTAAACACTTTGGTGTTTAAAAGGAATTTAAATGGAACAAGACTCCTAGCCGCTCCCCCTTATCTTGGCGCTTCTTGGACCAAGTTCAAGTTGATAAGGCATTGACTTTTCTTCCACGCCCCTTCTGAAATTGGTGCATGAGATGAGAGCCATTGGATGGCATTCTCATCAGATCAAAACCCTTTATTGGTGGCACCAAATTGAAAGAAAAACTACATAACATTTGTGAAACCACAAAGAATTATTTTTCGAAGAGTCCTTCTACTTGAAGCGACTCTTGAAACTAATTCTCGTGCTTCCACATGGTGTATTTTTCTGGTGGGGTGTGAGAAGGTTGGATGGGCATGAGATGTTCCCAGAGAAAGGGCATGAGAAATTATGGAAGCATCTCTACATACATTATAAATAGGGGTGTGCACCGAGAATCCAAGAGATCAGAAATTTCTCCCTTCTTTCTTACAATAGGTTCTCTTGTCTAATTTTATTTATTCCTTTTCTCTTATCTATACAAGGTCCTTATTTAAGGATAAGAAGTCTTCCAATAAGATAAAGAGATTAGAAATAAAAATTAAGAAGACAAGGAACAAGAAAGGAAGGCAAGGAGAGGCTAAGAGGGTGACATTAAAGGCTATGAAAGGTTATGCCCAAATAATTAAAGTTCTTCTTATAAGAATTTTAATTAAAATAATCAGAGATGTTGGTGCCTTAATCAAGTCTCTGTGTGGATCAATATTGAAGGGTGAACACGTGGGCACCTGGTGGAACCCCTGACGAACTGTTACTGGTGATCAAGATCAAGTTGGAATTTAGCAATCAGAGGTATGTTCCAATACCTTCATTTATATTATAAATATATTTTATATGATTTAAATTCTAATAAGATTGTCCTAGGTTTGGGTTTGATTTTATAATTTCATAATTTTGCTTTGAAATCCATGCTTCCACTCTGCACACAAAACCCAACACTGGTATCTGAGCAAACCTTATTAGACTAAATCATATGTTGTTAGGTTTATGCTTTAATGGCAAGATTGTCAATATGATATGATCATATTTAAAATTTTAGCATATTTTTAATGTGATGAGATTATGTTTAATTATTCATAATTAGATTATGATGTATATCATTCTGTAAGGTTGCTCTGGCATAGTGACAAATGTTCACTATGTGATGATGGTTGTCCAAGAATGATTATACATGCTATTATATTTGTTATATCTCATGATTGATATATATTCTTATGTTCGGTATGATTTTAAATTAGAATTTACAAAGAAATGATTTAAAGCCCTCTATAAAAATTATATTAAGTTGTAGTGCAATCAATCGATAGCAGAACCAATCTAGATGTAAAATTGATTAATCAGTGTCTAGGAAAGTGGTTCATGATTGCTAAAGAGAACGTGATTTTTAATTGATTCCATTCTCTAACCTAATCAATTCATTGGTGTCTAAGAAAAGCAATGGCGGGACCCCCACCTTTCTCAAACCTACCTGGCCAATTTGATTGATTTAATTCTAGATTGGGTGCTTAGGCTTCGCTATTGAAATTTGGATCCAATACACAATCAAGCCGGCTCGGATATGTAGCCGAGTTGGCTCAGGATGATAGATTTGAGTCAGCTCTCCCAGATGGATAGAAAGTAGTGCTCGGGCTAGATGCTGTTAAGCTGGCTTGACTGTGGACCGAGAGCTCGACGGACGGATTCTTTTGATTCACTACATGAAAGGCCTTTTCTTCATGCTAATTCATTATTATGTCATAAACCATATTAGGTTTGTTGTGCAACCACAAGACCGATTATGGAATTGATGTAATATTGATCTAGTGTATAATGATGCTTACGACATTTTGGATATACTGCTTTATTGTGTAACCACAAGGGTAGTTATATTTCATTATGACTGTATAGAAATGAAGGGTCTTACTTAACTAAAATATTATAGTTTGTTGTGCTAATACAAGGCTATTAATGTTTTAGAGGCCAAGAATATATTGAGAATCACATGAGATGCAATTGGAAAGAGTTTCCTACCTTTGAACTTATAAAAAGGTTTGTTATGCAACCACAAGACTTTTTTATAAGGAATTAGGATCTCAATTCTACTAAAAAAAATAATTAGGTTTTGTCGATTATCATATTTGAGGGTTATGATATTTGATAAAATAGTGGAAGACACAATTAAATTAAAGTCCTAATTTAATTGTGTTCGTCATCATGAGTTATTTGCTTATGTAATGTTCTTTATTATGTAGAATAAATGGCTACTACATTTAATTTTGGATTCAAATAAGTTGACTGGTCCTAACTATGTTGATTGGCTTAGAAACCTAAAAATTATACTTAGTCAAGAAAAACTCTCCTGTATTCTTGATGCTCCTAATCTTGAGCTATTAGGGAAGGATGCTATAGAGGAAGAAAAGTCCACATACAAGTGTGGTAAAATGATTCTCTTACTGTCAAGCGCATCATACTTGCCTCGATAAGTAACAAGTTATAGAGGCAACATGATGGCATGGACACTCAATCCATATTGCTTAATCTAAAAGAACTTTATGGAGAGCAAAGTAAGACTGCTAGATATTAGATATCTAAGCAGTTACTTTGTGCTAGGATGGCAGAAGGTTCATTCATGCAAAATCATGTTCTGATGGTAATTGTCCTAATCACTCTATTAAGTCAATTAGATTTTATCATGGATGGAAAGTTGAGTCAAGATCTAATCCTGCAATCACTTTCGAAATCATTTTCTCAGTTTGTCGTGAACTATCACATGAACAAACTGCATACATTCTTGCCCGAGTTATTAAATATGCTTAAAATAGCAGAGAGCCATATCAAGAAAGATAAAGCTCCTCTTCTTCTTCTAGATGGGATCTCTAAGAAGAAGGTAGGCAGAAAGGGTTCAAAGAGGAGGTTGAACACTAAAGGTGGCATAAATAAGAAGAAGAAGGGGAAGAAAGCCTCCAGACAAATGATCTATTTTCACTACAGCAAAGTAGGTCATTGGAAGAGAAATTGCAAGGCTTTCCTTGCAACTGTGAAGACTGATGCAAATGTTGCACCAAAGGTATGTATGAGATACGTACAATTTTATCATTAAATTCTTTCATTTCAAACTCTTGGGTATTGGATACCGACTATAGTTTTCATATCTACAAATCATTGTAGGGGCTGCAGAAAATTAGGAGTTTGAATAAAGATGACTTCGAGCTCTACGATGCTAGAGGAGAGTCCATCCAAGCGAAAGCTATAGGGATAAATATATTGAAGTTACCTTCTGTGAAGATCTTAGATCTGACAAATTATTATTATATGCCTAAGATCATTAGAAATATTATATCTATACCCTTGTTATTAAAACAAGGTTATAGTCTTGATGTAACGAGCAATGGATGCTCGATCAAATATTCTAATGAAATAATATGTTCTGTCATTTTTAACAATGGCTTGTTGACTCTATGTTTGGATGATAATATTTTCCATGTTGATAAAAATAAAAAATGTAAGAGAGAAGACATAAATAATACTTTACTTTGGCATTGTCGACTTAGTCATATTAGTGAGATCAGGATTAACAAGCTATACAAAGAAAAGTTCTTTGATCCTTATGATTATGAATCATTAGGAACTTGTGAATCATATCTTATGGGTAAAATGACCAAGACTCCATTTAGTGGATATAGAGAAAGGACAAGTGAGTTATTAGGACTGTACATACAGATGTATGTGATCCTATGACAACTCAGGCCAGAGATGGATACTCTTATTTTATAACATTCACTGATGATTTATCTAGGTTTAGATATATGTATCTTATGAAACACAAATCCGAAGCCTTTGGTAAATTTAAAGAGTATCAAAGTATGATCGAGAAATAAACTGGAAAAAGTATAAAAATCCTTCGATTTGATCGGAAAGGAGAATACTTGTCCAGTAAATTTCTAGACTATCTTAAAGTAAAGGGTATTCTCTCTGAAATGGAACCCCTTTCCTTATGCACTATCGCAATTAAATGGTGTAGCCAAAAGAAGAAATCATACCTTATTAGATATGGTATGGATCCATGATGTGCTTCACAGAATTATCTATTTTCCTTCGGGGATCATGCCCTGGAGACCATAGTATATATCTTGAATAGAGTACCTTCTAAGTCTGTATCTAGCACTCCATATGAGATATAGGAGAAGAAAGAAACCTAATCTTAAGTATCTTAAGATATGGAATTATCCAGCATATGTAAAAAAAAATTTTGGGACATAAACTAGATGTTAGAGCAGAACAGATGTCTTATTTGTAGGATATCCTAGAGATAGTATGGGATATCTATTCTACCATCCTAGTGAACAAAAGGTGTTTGTAAGTAGGCATGCCACTTTCATGAAGAAAGAATTTATTCTAGAAAAGAGGCAATGGGAAAAATATTGAACTTAGTGAAGTTCAAAAAAAATAAATAGATATTTCTCAAGCAAATAAATACATAAATAAGAAAAAAACCAGAACACACAACTCCAATCCATAGGTCTGATAGAGTGCAACATGCACCTATGAGGTATAGATTTATTATTGAGAATAATGAAGTCAAGTCATTGAGAATGATGAATCTCTAACCTTATACAGGAAGCTTATCATGAGTAGGGACTCAGACAAATGGCTGGCTGCCATACAATTCGAAATGGACTCTATGTACACCAACAAAGTATGGACTTTGGTGGATACACCAGAGGGTGTGAACCCTATTGGGTGCAAATGGATCTATAAAAAAAGATTGGAGCAGATGGTCAAGTTGAAACCTATAAGGCCAGATTAGTGGCTAAGGGTTTTAGGCAAAAATAGGGTATTGATTATGATGAAATATTTTTACCTATTGCCATGCTCAAATCTATTCGGATTATGCTTGCAATAGCAGCATACCATGATTATGAAATATGGCAAATGGATGTGAAGACTACCTTCCTTAATGGTTTCTTGAGGAGGAGGTCTATATGTCACAGCCAGAGGAATTTATCTCAAATGAGAGACCAAATCAGGTATGCAAGCTTAAAAGATCCATTTATGGATTAAAGCAAGCATTAATAAGTTGGAATATCTGCTTCGATGTTACAGTCAAAGAGTTTGGCTTCATCAAGAATGTGGATGAACCATGTGTGTACAAGAAGACTAGTGGGAGTGCCATAGTTTTCTTGGTTCTGTATATAGATGACATACTCCTCATTGGGAATGATATCCCAATGTTGCAATCAGATCAAGTTATGGCTATCAAATAAGTTTTTCATGAAAGACTTGGAAGAAGCATCCTATATACTAGGAATAAAGATCTATAGAGATAGATCTAAGAGGATGCTAGGCTTGTCCCAATCTAGGTACATTGACTTAATACTGAAAAGGTTCAGTATGGATGGGAGTAAAAGAGGTTACTTACCCATGAGTCAAGGCATACATCTCTCTAAGAAGATGTCTCCTAAGACACCTGAAGAGAGAAATAGAATGAGTTCTATTCCTTATGCTTCGACTGTAGGATCAATAATATATGCCATGTTATGTACTAGGCCTGATGTTGCTTATGCTTTAGGCATAGCCAGTAGATTTTAGGCTGATCCAGAAGAGGATCATTGAAAAGCTGTGAAAAATATTCTTAAGTACTTGAGAAGGACTAAGAATATTTTTTTGGTATATGATGGATCTGATCTAAAACTAGAAGGATATTCTGACTCTAGTTTTCAATCAGATCTAGATGATAGCAAATTCATTTCAGGATATGTCTTTACTCTGAATGGTGGAGCAATGAGTTGGAAGAGTACTAAGCAACCAACTATAGCTGACTCAACCACTAAGGTAGAGTACATAACTGCCAGTGAAGCCACCAAGAAAGCTATTTGGATGAAGAAGTTCATCACTGAATTGGGTGTTGTTCCTAAAATTGAGAACCCAGTACCACTTTAGTGTGGTAATACTGGAGCAGTTGCTTAAGCAAAGGAACAAGGTCTCATCATAAATCCAAGCATATTCTGAGATGCTTCCATCTCATTCGTGAAAGAATTGAGAGACAAGATGTTGTCATTGAACGAGTAGACATAAAGAACAACATAGCAGACCCGTTCACTAAAGCATTACCACAGCAGCAATTCGATCGCCATCTTGATTGTATGGGATTAAAATATAAAAGTGATTGACTTTAGTGCAAGTGGGAGATTGAAAGGAATATGCCCTCAAGCCAATCAAAATATATTTTGATGGGCTATTCTTGGTCTTCCAAACTCATGCAATGACATTTTCAAATAAATATAGACATTTCATCATATGCTGCATCTTAATTATTTATTTAAGATTATGATGAATTTCATAAATTAGGGCTATGATTTTAAGATTATGATGAGATCATACCTGTGAGATCTAAAACCTCAAAATCCTAATTTAAAATATTTCTAGTCGATGGAACATTAAGTTGGAGATCAATATTTCTAGAAAGACTAACACATCCTATGTATGCTTGATGAAAGGGTGATTGATCTCACTATCACTTGTATATGACACTAATGTAAGGATGTGGATGCTCATTAGAGAATGAGTTCACTGAATTGATCCAACTCGAGAACATCTAATGGAGTCTTATCTACATGTCAATAGATGGTTCTCATAGTGGGAGTTGTGCATGGAATCATTTGACCTAAGACTACCATAGAATCTTATATGTATGAATCCATATTTTGGTTCATACTCATTCATGACTTAGTAATATATGGGGTATTTTGGATATGGTGTATTATATATGAAGGTTGTGAGTAGGTCAACATGGAATCGATCACTCCTGGTAAGAGGAGATCGCATCCTAACTGCTTCAATCAAATAATGATTCAGAAAGTCTTTGATCAAAGCATGATAAAAATTAGAAATGATTTCTAATATTTCATTAATCAAATCATCATCATAAAATTGAGAGAAATATGAATATGATATTGGGTTTGACATATTTCCATACCTAGAGTCATATTCGGGATGCAGGGTGATAAAAGGATCTTATTGCATGATAACTTTCTACTGAAGGATATTTTTTGGTTATTTTATCAAAATTCCATATCTTCTAGGTAGACATAACATATTGCTAGATGTCAATCTTATCTTGTTGGTTCGATCAAATTAAAGAGATTAATTTGATCGTTAATTAGAAAGTATTCTTATTGGTCGAATCGGGTTAGCTAATTTTGACCTAAATCGGTTTGGTTGAGTTCTAACTAGATTAGGTCAAATCCCACCCGAACCTACTATTGGCTAGATATGGAATCCAATGGGTCACACACAAAGAAAATTGATCAAGGATCTAATTGGATTAGATCACGTTTGCAAGATGAACATGCTAGCACATGTTGCAAACCCTAGCACCAAGATTCAAATCAGGTTTTGATTTGGGCTAATTAGATCCAATTTGGATCAAATCTGATTTGGTCCTTAATAGGGTTAACCCTTGGCTTGTTGACCTGGGTTTGGGTCTCACATACCAGAATCCCATGCCCTAGAGAGTCTCTCTCTTGCGCATGGGGAGGTGTTTTATGCTCCATGGACTCTTGGCACATTATTTTGGTAGCTGCCCCATCTTTGTTGTCTTATCTATTTTTATTTTATGTAACTTATGTTACGTGGTCTTAGATCTGAAAGAAGGAACCTAAGAGTCCTTCTACAGATTAAACACTTTGGTGTTTAAAAGAAATTTAAATGGAACAAGATTCCTAGCTGCTCCCCCTTATCTTGGCACCTCTTGGACCAAGTCCAAGTTAATAAGGCATTGACTGTTCTTCCATGCCCCATCTAAAATTGGCACATGAGAAGAGAGCCATTGGATGGCATTCTCATTAGATCAAAACCCTTTATTGGTGGTGCCAAAGAGAAAGAAAAACTATGTAACATTTGTGAAACCATGAAGAATTGTTTTTCAAAGAGTCCTTTGCTTGAAGCAACTCTTGAAACTAATTCTCGTGCTTCCACATGGCATATTTTTCTGGTGGGGTGTGAGAAGGTTGGATGGGCATAAGATATGCCTAGGGAAAGGGTGTGAGAAATTATAGAAGCACCCCTGCATACATTATAAATAAGGTGCGCATCGAGAGTCCAAGGGATCAAAAATTCCTCCCTTCTTTCTTACAATAGGTTCTCTTGTCTAATTTTCTTTATTCCTTTTCTCTTGTATAGACAAGGTCATGATTTAAGGATAAGAAGTCTTCCAATAAGATAGAGATTAGAAATATAAATTAAGGAGATAAGGAACATGAAAGGAAGGTAAGGAAAGGCTAAGCGGGTGACATTAAAGGCTAAGGAAGGTTATGCCCAAATAATTAAAGTTCTTCTTATAAGAATTTTAATTAAAATAATCAAAGGTGTTGGTGTCTTGATCAAGTTTCCGTATGGATCAATGTTGGAGGATGAACACATGGGCACCTGATGGAACCCCTGATGAACTATTATTGGTGATCAAGGTCAAGTTGGAATTTAGTGATCAGAGGTATGTTCTAATACCTTCATTTATGTTATAAATATATTTTATATGATTTAAATTCTAATAAGGTGGTCCTAGGTTTTGGGTTTGATTTTATAATTTCATAATTTTGCTTTGAAATCCATGCTTTTGCTCTGCACACCAAATCCAACAGCAACTCCTTCTCCACCTCCAGTCAGGTCTTTTCCGCCTCTGGCAGTCCCCTCATCTTCCCAAGGTACTCCTTCACAGTCTAGAGCCATCTCCCATGTAGTTTCTATGGGTAGAAACGTAGATTTTGATTTCCTAGAGAAAAATGATTTTGATTTTGGAAGGAAACTTAGAAATCTAGGATGGAAATTCTTTTGCTTCCTAAATATTTTGACCTACCCAAATCTAGTTAGGAAATTTTATTCAAATTTGAAGAGTGGAGATGGGGTCATTGAATTCGAGGTGAAAGGAGTTTTAATTATTTTTGATAGTGAAAATTAGGAAGAATTCTGAGGATGAGAGCTGAAGGGAGCTGAATTGATAAACTTGAAAAGAGATTAGATGGATTCAAATATATTTTAGGGAGAGAGGATACCAGTGATTTAGAGAAGGTGAGTGCCAATCGGTTGTCTACTGATATGCACCTCCTACATCACATTACCAGTAGCATTTTCTTCCCTAAAATCGATAGATTTGACTTTGTAGCTGCAAGAGACATATCCTTCATGTATCATGTGATTCGAGAGATCCCCCTCTCAGCAGTTATGATTAGATATATGGAGGATATGGCAGGGAGATCTAAGACTTCTCTATCCTATGGGATGGCCTTAACTTTGATTTTTCAGGAGCGTAGGATAGATTTTGATGGAGAGACCTCTAGAGTCCTAATGCATATATGTCACGTATGAAGGAATCTCAGAGTAAATCCCAACAACGTGCTGCTTGATCAACTCTTCACAGGGCAGAAGAGAACGGACCAGCCTCCCTAGCGTGGAAACCTAGTCTCTATGACTTAGGCCATGCCCAACAATAATAGAACACAGCGGAATGCAACACCAGGAAACACTATAAAGAAGAAGAAGAAATAAAGGGAAGAAAATTTTATTAAATAACCACTCGTTGGTTTACAATAGAAGCTCTCCCAGTCTCTCGATCTCTCACAAATACAAGAGGATCCTTAGATGATCTCTTTCTTTCCCTCTCTCTCTTGATCCCTAACCCCACCCTTGAGTGTCCTTTTACATAGGAACAACCCCAAGTTACAAGTCCCTCACGAACTCAACTTTATAAGTACAAGATAAGGATAAACTCAGAATCCCTGCTCTCGCATGACTCTGCGCAGTCAGATAAAACTATCAAGTTCATGATCCAAACAAACTCGGATTGCAACAAAACTTAATCCGTTGGATTTGGAATGAAAAATCATTTAAGATAACACCTGACCCACTTTGAACTAACTTTTGTGGAGTTCCCAAAATGTCACACAAAATTGCATGGGTAAACTGCATTCTGTTATGCCTCATTGCACTAGCTTCTTTGCTGACCAATGTACATCTCGAGACATGTGCCCTTAGCCCCATTCTCTTGATTACTCCTTGTAGATCTTGTACACATTTCTTCAAATAATTCTAGGGCTCAAATTTGATCTCTAAGTTGCCCAAATCTCAAGAGAGTGTAGTCAGACCTCAAACCCGTCCAATGACCCGATCTGGTTTGCACCTTGACCCATGTCTGGTCCAGCCCCGATTCGAGGAGCCGTGACACCCTCCCCCACCTAAGCCGAAGTTACCCCCGATGAGGCTAGGTGGTACTTGTTGAAGATGTCTTCAAATTGCCATAGTTCGTCACCGTACTCCCAACTTGCTTCTGAGTCTGCTAGTCCTCTCCATCGGACTAACAACTGCACCCAACTGCCCTTCTTCCTGTCTACCTTGATTTCAGAAATCTTCTTGGTGTAATGAACTCTTACGGCCATTGGAGCTCTCTCGCTTTGAGCTTGAGAAGGATCGATTGTGTCTTCTTTGAATGGCTTCAACAGAGACATGTGGAACACTGGATGCACTTTCAGGTTGGAAGGCAGTGACAATCGGTATGCAGTCTCTCCAATTTGATGGATGATGATGAAGAGGCCTTCATACCTCCTCATGAATGCTTTATGGTAGCCCAACTTCAATCTCATGTGATGGTAGAGTTTCACCAATACTGATCACCAATCTAAAACTCAGCTACATGCTGCTTTATGTCAGCCCACTTCTTCATCCATTTGGTCGCCTTCAACAACGAGACCTGAACCAAATCTATATGCTCTTTCAGATCCATCACAAACCTATAGGTGGTTGGGCTACGCCCCACATAGTCCACCGTGATACTCCCTGGAGTGTCTGGTTGCTGCCTTGTTATCACCTTAAATGGTAATTTATCGGTCGTCTCCGATCGCTGCAAGTTGTAACTAAATTGGGCTTGGTCCAAGAGTCACACCCAATCCCACTGGTTGGCATTCACATAGTGCCTCAAATACATCTCTAGTAATGCATTTGTTCATTCTATTTGGCCATCAGTCTGAGGGTGGAAAGTCGTGGAGATCTTCAGCTCTACTTCGAGTATCCGAAAATACTCGATCCAGAATCTTCCCGTGAAGCGAGCATCATGACAAAAAATAATGCTCCATGGTATCCCCTAATATTTCACCACATATATGAAGAACAATCATGCCATGTCCTCTGCATGGCAAGTAGTAGGTGCTGGAATGAAGACTCCATACTTCAAGAAGCGATCCACCACTACCATGATGGAGCTATATCCTTCCACTGGAGGTAACCCAATGATGAAGTCCATGGAGACGCTCTCCCATAGACGCTCTGGTGTAGGCAATGGCTCCAACAACCTCACGGGCTACTGATTTTCAACCTTGTCTTGTTGGCATACTAAACAAGTGCGAACATACCCCTCGATGTCATCTCACATATTTGAACAATAGTAGCTATGTTCTATGAGAGCTTGGGTCTGATGCACCCCCTGATGTCCTGCCCACATAGAATCATGATGCTTTCGCAGCACCTCGCGCCTCAGCCCTCCACCTGAAGGCACATGGACATGTCGTCCCCGTGTCAAAATCAGCCCACCTTCGGTCCAGAAATGGCACACATTGCCATCCTTGATGAGTTCACCCATGGATGCGGCCCATGGATCCTTCTCCATCTCGGTCTTGACCCTCTCCATTAAGTCACTTGCTGGTTCAGAAGTGGAAGAAACTGCAGCCAACTTTGCCTTTCTACTTAAGGCATCAGGAACCAAATTGGTTTGGCCTAGCTTACACTCAATGTGGAAATCAAATTCAGCGAGAAATTGCTGCCATCTTGTTTTCTTTGGGATGAGCTTTGACTGGGTTTGGAAGTAGCTTATGGCCACGCTGTCCGTGCGCACCACAAACTTGGATCCAAGAAGGTAGTGGCACCAGGTTCTAAGGCAATGCACAACCGCTATCATCTCCTTCTCATGAACCATATACCTATGCTCGGTGTCGTTCAACTTCCAAATCTCGTAGGCCACTGGATGTCTTTCCTGCATGAGCACCCCTCCAATGGCAAAATCTGATGCGTCGGTGTGAACTTCGAAAGGAACTGAAAAGTTCGATAGCATGAGGATCGGCTCCTCTGTGACCGCCTGCTTGAGATGATCGAATACCTCCTAATATTCATCCGACCACCGCCATGGTCGACCCTTTTTCAACAAATCCATCAATGGGGTGCATAACTTTGAATATCCCATGATGAACCTCCTATTATAATTTGCCAAACCACGAAAAGAGCATAAGTGTGTAACACATGTAGGTACCTCCCACTCAGCTATGGCTAAAATCTTGGAGGGATCCATCATAAGCTTTCCATCCCCAATGATGTGCTCGAGGAATGGCACCCTCCATTGTGCAAACACGCACTTCTCCTTCTTCACAAAGAGCTGGTGTTGCCGTAGGGTGGAGAAGACTTGCCTCAAGTGCACCACATGCTCATCCAACATTTGGCTGTAGACAATAATATCATCCAAGTATACTACCATGAATTTATCGATAAAGTCATGGAGTACACGTTGCATCAAAGCACAGAAGGTTGTTGGAGCATTGGTGAGGCTGAAAGGCATGACAAGGTACTCAAAGCTCCCATACCTTATCACACATCCAATCTTCTCGATGTCCTCCTCTGCCATGCGAACTTGATAGTACCCGCTATGAAGATCCAACTTGAAAAACCATCGTGCCTTACCAAGTCGATCGAGCAAATCATCAATCCATGGAATGGGGTACTTATTCTTCACCATGAGTTTGTTGAGGGTTCTATAGTCGATGCAGAGTCTCAATGAACCATCATGCTTCTTCTAAAAAAGTACCAATGCTCCATATGGACTCTTCGAAGGTCGGATGAACCCACTGTCCACCAACTCCATTAGCTATCTCCTCAACTCTTGGAGTTTAGGTGGGGCCATCCTATATGGTGTTTGAGCTGGTGGATGTGCTCCCTGCACCAAGTCAATTCGGTGATTGATTTCTCTTCTTGGCACCATTCGCTTGGGTAATTCGGGGGGCATCACATTCTCAAATTTAGTGAGAACACCCTCAATGGGTGCTGGGATCTCTTCTCCCTCCAGCAAGTTTTCCTCTTGAAATGGATGCAATGTATGTTGGAAGTCCCATTCTTAACCCCTTAGCAAGCTGCATTATCGATAGGACTTGCTGTGGAGTCCCTCTAACTCACTTCCCTTGAACCACGCAAGGTCTGCTCGAATTTAGAACCACCACCTCATCCGAATCCGCCTTTATCATGGCATGTAGCTGGGTTAGCAAAGACATACCAATGACCAGCTCATAGTCATCGATAGGGGCGACCACCACTGTCACCCATCCGGTTCGTGTACCGAATTAGATCTCAACATCCTTGGCTATTCTGCTTATAGCTACCTCTACGGAGTTGACCGCCTTGAACGTGTGCTCATCACATTCAATCTTCAGGTTGAGCTTCTTCGCCGTTGCTAAGTCCACAAAGAAGTCAGTGGCACCTGTATCAATAAGTACTTGAAAGGTGTGACCATTGATATTGATAGGTGCGTAGAGTAGGCCTCATGTCCCCTTGGCCTTCAGGGCATTGAGACTGAGTGAACCCATCCTTTGGTCGGTCTCTTGCTGCTCCTCCACCATCATAGATGCGATCTTGCCCCTCAATGGACAATCCTTCACCTTATGCGGTCCATTGCAAATGTAGCATGAGATAGTACTGGTACCTTGCACCACCCCTTTGCCCTTCGCTTGGGGAGCACCTCCACTTGAGGAGCCCGGATTCCAGCCTTTTCGACCTCCCTTGTGACCTAATTTTGCTCCCCCACCTTTGCCCTATTTGGATGCTTGGGCTTTGGGAGCTATGGGTTGAGTCTTGAACTCGATGAGAGCCTCCGCTTGAGCTATCGCCTCATTCAAACTCTTAACTCCTCTTCGCTGCAACTCCATCTTGGCCCATGGTTTGAGCCCATCAAGGATGGTGAAGAGAAAGTCCTCCTAGCTGAGGTTTGGTACCTCTAACAATAATTCACTGAACTCTTGCACATACTCACATACATCACCCTTTTGCATGAGTCATCGTAGTCATGCTCGAGCATCATCCTTAGCAAACTCTGGGAAGAATTGCTTCCAAAATTTAGTTTGGAACTGTGCCTAAGTAGTGATTGGAACAGCCCCTTGCTTCACATCGTCAGCCTGATGTTGCCACCAAAGCATTGCCACATTCCTCAAGAACATGGCCATTGTGCTCACCTTCATGGCTTCACCCCTTACGTCCATAACCTATAGGTATTGTTCCACGGCTAAAAGGAAGTTATCTACCTCCTTTGCAGATCGCTGCTCGTAGAACTCCTTCGGCTTGGGAACATCAAGCTTGTGCAGGGGATGCGTAGCCTCACATGTGACCTCCACTGTCGAGGTAGAAGAGGACATGCCCATGGTAGTTTTTTCCTTTGAAAGGTCAACCACTTGTATTTGGAGAGCCTTCACCATGGTTTCCAACTCCTTATTGCATTACAGCACTTCCTCGTAGCACCGCTCCATATCAAAGGAAATTTGATTTAGCTGAGCAGTGATCTCAGCTCGAAAGGTTGTGTCCTTACCCTCGAGGTCCTCCACTCATCCTTCAACCTTAGCTATTTGGGCCTCGCACTTTTGTAGTCGATTATCGGTGGAGATAATCGGAGATGCAATCCATAGCTCTTGCAGGAAATCATCAACTGGATGCGCTCCACCCATTACCGTGCCTCCTCCTAAGGCAGGATTAGGATCCAAGGTCGAGGATGATGAATCCCCCATTCCCACCATGGATGCTGATGTAGAGATCATCTACTTCATTTCCGATATCGCCCTGATATCAACTACCACGTATGAAGAAATCTCAGAGCAAATCCCAATAATGTGTGGCTCGATCAGCTCTTCATAGGGTAGAAAAGAACCAATCAACCTTCCTAGCATGGGAACCTAGTCTCTATAACTTAGGCCATGCCCAACAATAATAGAACATAGTGGAATACGATACCAGGAAACACCATGAAGAAGAAGAAGAAATAAGGGAAAGAGAACTTTTATTAAATAACCACTCGCTGGTTTACAATAGAAGCTCTTTCGGTCTCTCAATCTCTTATAGATACAAGAGGATCCTTAGGTGATCTCTTTCTTTCCCTCTCTCTCTTGATCTCTAACCCTACCCTTGAGTGTCCTTTTATATAGGAACATCCCTAGGTTACAAGTTCCTCACGAACTCAACTCTCTAAGTACAAGATAGGGATAAACTCAGAATCTCCATTCTCGCAAGACTCTATGCAGTCAAATAAAACTGCCAAGTTCGTGATTCAAATGAACTCGGATTGCAATGAAACTTGATCCGTTGGATTCAAAATAAAAAATTCTTTAAGATAATGCCTTACCCACTTTGAACCAACTTC
This sequence comes from Cocos nucifera, assembly GCA_006176705.1. NCBI lineage: Eukaryota > Viridiplantae > Streptophyta > Magnoliopsida > Arecales > Arecaceae > Cocos > Cocos nucifera. Next base: position 1,426,952 of record QRFJ01000043.1, read on the forward strand.
TATGGAGTTCTCAAAATATCACACAAAGTTGCATGTGTAAACTACATTCTATTATGCCTCATTGTACTAGCTTCTTTGCTGAACAATGTACATCTCGAGACATGTGCCTCCATCCCCATTCTCTTGAGTACTCCTTGTAGATCTAGTACACATTTTCTCAGATAATTCTAGGGCTCAAATTTGATCTCTAAGTTGTCCAAATCTCAAGAAAGTGTAGTTAGACCTCGAACCCATCCAGTGACCCGATCTGGTTTGCACCTTGACCCATGTCCGGTCTAGCCCCGATTCGAGGAGCCATGATACATAGATACGTACAATGAATACTCCTTATGCCATATTGGTTTTGAGAGATAGGGTGTTCGTTGGGTTCATCAAGGAGCTCAGATACCAGTAGAGGATCTAGTTGAGGCTCCATCTATTATTCCAGTACCAGATATTCAGATAGAGAAGGCAGCAGCATCGGTAGAGCAGACTTATGAGTCCATAGAGGCACCGATGGACCATCCAAAGAGCTCAGATAGATCACACTCCAAACTAAATGAGGTCTTATTGGTTGAGAGGGTCTCCTCAAGGATCATGGCAGCTGTTAGCTTGGAGATTCGGTGACTACCCTTAGAGGCCATGTCATTGCTTAGAGAGGAGATTGCTCATCTGATTCAGGAGATCTTTACTGCGAGGATAGATGCTTCTAGCCAGTCTTCTACAAATGCTGGACCATCTCCTTCTCCTCTGCCTGATCCCAGTTCTTAGAGCCTGATCCCTATGCTAAGACATTACTCATGTAGCCTTAGAGCTTCCTAGCAATCCACTTTTTATCAAAACATAGGAGTTTGCATTTTGATCTCATATGTAATTAGTTCATGTAAACAATTTTTGGAGTAAATGAAAAAGATATTTCATTTTTGAAAAATGTGATACCTTGATCAATATTAATATATTTGATGTCAAAATAGCTTGATCAATATTGAAATTGCTCGATGTTTTATTATCATTTTATTTCTTTGATTTTGGATTTTGCTACAAAAGCAAGGGAGAGCAAATTCTAAAGAATCATAATTTAAATGAATATAAATGTCAAATTTTGATAATCTAAAAAATTAAATTAAAAAAAATTTGCTCGTTAAAATGGGAGAATAGTAAAAATATTTAACATAAAAAGAAATAAATTTTAAGACTTCAATGAATGATTTGACTGATTGTTTGATATGTGAATTAACTAATGATTTGCCTCACTCAATCAATGCTTTGTGATCTTAAAATTTCATTTAGTTATAAAAGTAGCTATATTTGTAAAACAAAAGAGGAGAAAACATTAAAGAAGAAATGATAATGTGATTGATAATTCATTTAAATCTCATGAATCTAAATTTTAATGCTAAATTCTTGTTAAATATGCTCAATATGAAAGAAAAAGTTGGAGAAATACTTTGATTTGTTTGAAGTTACTCAGTGACTTATGTTGGAAAATGAACATTCATTGCACAATATCATTGAGCTTTCATGTGCTTCTAAATTTTCAGTCTTAACTTACATAATTTGAATGATTAATTATTTTTAATAATTAATTAGAGTTTAACTGATTTTGAAACATACTCTAAACCTAATTTTTCTTGTGACAAATCATATTTTATCCAGAAAGATTCAAATTGACTTGTGCTAAGAAAATTCAATTTCATCCTTTGATTCACATATGCTTATTATTCTTTTTGATCTACTTGACTACATTACTATACTTCTTTAAAAAAAATAAAATAAATAATAGGAGTTAACTGGAGTTAATTTGTAATATTTTCTATGCTACCAATAAGCTAAATTTGACACTCCTTCAAACTTAAGACTCATTTAAAGATGTAAAAATGATTTTAAGTTCTATCATATGGGAGACTTTCAAAATTGGAACATCATTTGCTGAATTTCTTTTATTAGATACATTCATGCTACATACCTTTTCTAAGTTGAATTGTTAGAATTCTTTTAGGAAAAAGAAAGAATAAATACCATGTTCACTTGTTTAATTAAAAAACTCTAATTTTTGAACCTAAATTGAAAGTCTACATTAGTGGTATCAAATAAAATTTTGGCTCTATTCATTAAATATCTTGATAAAATCAGGATTCAAATATTTTTGAAAAAGGAAGAGTGACATCAATATGAATTTGATATCCTACATGCTTACTTTTCATGATTAAATGTCAATGAAGTTCTAATTTGATACCCTCTTAAACTTGACTTAAAATTTTCTAAATTTGATATCTTTGCCTAAATTTCGATTGATTTTGATCCTCCTTGCTTCTTCCCATAAGAATACATTTCCTAAGCAAAGAAGAAACTAAATTTTGAATTAAATGTTATGCTTGCTTCAAATCATTATTAAGCCAATTTTTTTGAAATTAGAAGATATTTCTTTAAATCAAAAGGTAAGTTTTCAAAAAGAGAAATAATTCATTTGATTTAAAATGTATTGATTTTAGTGATGAATCTTTAATCCCTCCCATTAGCTTTTTGATATTGTCAAAAAGGGGGAGAAGATTTGTTGAGCATACACTATGCTTGAGCTTATACATTTAATGATAATGCTTGAAACATCCTGAAATATCTAAATTTAAGTTAAATGGGAGCCTTCCTAAAGTGTACATTTATATTTATATATATTATCACTTCATAACTTATACTAGTAAAGTTTTTGAAACATATTAATTTTATTTTTATAGATACTCAAAGTTTTGCCATCACCAAAAGGGAGAGATTGTTGACCCCATGATTGATTTTGATGGTTGTTAAACTTTAAGTATTTGAGTATTTAACCATGTATTTCATGAGTGGATGTAGAACTTTTCAGATATTTAAATTGAAGAATTAATTCAAGAAAAGATCCACACAAAATCATCAAGTCAAGAGCTTCAGAGAATAAATTTTTGAGATTCAGACATGGAGGTGTCGACCCCTATCCTGAAATGAGGAAAAAAGTTCAAATTTTTAAAGTTCAGAAAGCTTAGGTGTCAAACCCAAGGGCAAAGATGTCGACCTCAGGCTTCTAACATGGTCAAGCACGGACTAGCACATAGAGGGGACGACCCCAGGAATGATCCCTATGCTCGAGGATAATTCCAGGGTCGACCTCTGTTGCACAGAACAGAAGATAGAGAGCAAAAATTCTTTGGATCCTAGGAGATGTCGACACCTAAAGAAAAAGTATCGATACTTGAGGAAAAAGTGTCAACACCTGGAGGAAAGGTGTTGACCTTAATATCAAGACAAGCTGCAATGGCTAGTATTCTGCACTTTTTCAATGGGCCATTCTCCACTCTAAAGACTAGTCCAAGCTTGCTAATGGCCTAAACTCACTCAAAAGTCACTCCGAAGTATAAAAAAAATTAAGAAAAATATTTTGGATTAAGAGATTAAGGATTGAAGAAAAAAATCATTCAAGAAAAGGAAGTTACATTGAATATCCAAAAATAAGAGAAAAGAGAAAGATTTAAGCTTCAAATTAAAAGAGCATTCAAGAGTCATCTTCCACAACACGTCAAGCAAGTCTCTCAGCATCATTTGAAGAGAAGAGAAGCTACCAAAGAGCACTTACACAGCATCTTCTCTGCATTGGGGTATAGGTTGGTCCAAACCGATAATTGGATGATGTATAGGTTTTGGTTGGTGAGCCCGTAAAACCAACTGGATTGATAGTGAACCCAAAAAACTATCGATGTAGAGTTGTGGTTGGTGAGTCTAGCAAAATCAATTGGGTTTATTTATGATCCTGAGTTAAACCAAAGGCACTGTAATCTTGGATTATAGTAGAATTTTCAAGGAGACCTTGGAGGGTGGACATAGGTGCGGAGTTGCACCGAACTACTATAAAACTTTATGCATTTGTGTTGTGGTTTCTTCTTTATTGCTTTATTTATCTTGCATACTTTAAATTACTAATTACTTACTAACTTAGATTAACTCTTTCTTAAGTTCATTCACACTTAATTTCGTTGCATACACTAGTTAAATTTATTGAATTGAATTAAGTCAAGTAAAGCACATACTTGTGTAGAGTTAAATTTGGCCAAAAATTTTATAAATCCAATTCATCCTCGCCCCCCTCTTGGGTTGCTACCTCTGGGCAATGAATTAGAATTATCTTGATGATCGATAATTCTAATTAGGTCAATCAAAAAGAGTTCTGATCCATCAAAAGATGTTTCGACTATATCGATGATGGAGATCACGACATGTCCCATTACCATATAGAATTGAACCTATTGGATCACACAAACAAGGGATTGGGTCTGGATGTTATTAATTAAACTCAGGAAGTCTGATTGCTTTAGGATTTGATCTAATTTGGTTCAAAAAAATTATGCTAGCACACGATTGGATCTAATTTTCTCTTACTTTAGATTTTTTGATTAGTTTTGACTTAGTCAAATTAGATTTGGCTCATCCAAAAGCCTTATATGGAGCTATTCTAAACTAACTAAACCTTGTCCTGATCTTTCTTGAAGAGAATTTGGATAAGGGGGCGCCAAGAGTTGGTGCCCCCCTTTGACTTGGTCTTCTTTGCTTGGCGCCCCCCTTTGACTTGGTCTTTCATGCAAAGAAGGAGCGCATGCCCCCTTTTTTCTCCTTTAGGGCATGCACTATCTGGAGAGAGAATAAGTTGGTGCACACTCCATGTTGGTGTGCGTCCTTTATGGATTATGATGGAGGTTGAGAAGGTTAGAATTTGTTTTTTTTCTGAACACTATTTGAATGAGTCAAAAGAGTTCAAATGAATTCAAACTTTGGAGCGATAAACCCTTGCGCCAAACCACCCTTATCATGATAAGGTGGTGCACACTTTCGTGGCTTTTTGTGTGACAAAAACCCAAGGAGAATTTTGATGGGGCATGAGGTTTATTAGAGAGTCCTTCTGCTTTAAGCAAATTGCCCGATCAATTGCTTAAAACCATAGGACTCTAGGTCTCCCATTTCTTCTATAAATAGGAGACTAGGCCAATGTATTTGGCCATTCCACTGAGCCATGGTGAAGCCCTGCTCCTCTCCATTCCTCCTCTCTCTCCTTTAGTTTCTCTCTCCCATGTCCAAGAGTTGGGCTGATCACGACTTCGAGTGTCGAGGTATTGTTCACGCAAGTAGAAGTCGAAGAAGATCCCGATCATGTGTCGATCGGACTGCTGCCAAAGATCGGATCAAAGGCAAATGAAGGAGATCCATTTTTGGTTTTTAGAAATCAGATCAAGAAGGAGAAAACCTTCAGATCTGCTTTGAGTGAATACTGGTAGAGGTCGGGCGCGTGTGCAGCTCAAGTCAAACCTCAGACAGAATCAGATCATCGCTGCGAGTAGATCATCCACTCGCAATAGGTGGTATTTTGAATACCTATTTGAATGTTTATTTTTAGATGTATGCAACAAGATCTGAGAACCTTCAAATCTAATCAAATTAGAGTAAAAAATTTTAAAAATTTTGCTGCTTTATTTTTGATTTGATCAAGCTGATCTAGTAGAATCTTCAGCCGACACCTACAATACATTCTAAAGGCATAATTTATAAATTTTATTAGATATGTGCCCTAGAAACCAAATTGGTCGACACTTAGAAAATACTTTCTAGGAGCAATTTTATAATTTTGACTTAAAATTAATAAAAAAATTATTTCCTATCATATTATGTATTAAAGTGTCAGTAATACATCTATTGAGTTAATGGGCATGATAACACATATTCTCAAGAGTTGAAAATTTAAAGCATGTGTTATCATAATTACCTCATAAAATGCTCTCAATCGTAGAATCATCATGAGGATGATGATCGATTTAAAAGATCGATGTACGATCACTTTCTTAGGATAGATGAGTCTTAAGTCTACATTATAGAGACACAGGAGTGAGAGTACACGTACTTGTTGAGAATAAGAGCACTAAGCGTGACCACCTAGAGCAGTCATAAGAGAGTCTACATTCTCATTGATAACTAGCTTGATGCTATAGTTGTGTATATGCTTCTTTGATCTGAGGTGCATCGATAGTTTACCTTGAGTGTATTATAGTTTGACTACACCATTACTCAATCTCCTAGCCATTCAGAATCTTGAGGTGTATGTTGGCTATAGCATGTTCATTGTATAAATTGGATCGTACCAAAATGGGATCTATTAACCTAGGTAGAGGAGTAGTCCTATGATGATCATGAGATCGAGTCCTAAAGTCCATAACCATGGCAGTGTGAAATAATAGAAAAAAATTTTTATTCGGATTTCACATTGGACGAATTGAATGATTCATTCATATGATGAGTGTTGGGTTTGATGAGTTCACCTTGTCTAGATCCTATCGAGGCTCATGATAAAAGAACCCAATCATATAGTTGTTGCACTGAGAGGTTCGCATTTGATTCTAATGGATTGCCACCATATACTATTAGGTATCACTGATCGATTTTAGGATCAATTAGAATTATCATGATGATCGATAATTTTAATTGGGCAAATCAGAAGAGTTCTAGTCCATTGAAAGGTGCTTCGATGATGTCAATGATGGAGTGTTGAGAATTATATCCTAAAATCAATCGTCAGCCTGTTGATAGTTGTGCTACTTTGTAGTTATAAATGATTTATTGAATAAAATATTATTTTAGCTTTTTCATCACAAAGATTGCATCTTCTAATGAACTTCTTTTGTTGTGATGAAGTTCTTAGGACTATCTAATTTTGATAAAGATTTATCGATTAGTCCTTAAACTATTCATGATAAAATGATATATTGTTAATCAGGATGACAATGTTTATCGAGTATAGATCGCTATATGTCATATAGATTGATTATCCTCTTAACCAAAAAGTGTGGAGACACTGGGATGGCATATAGGTGAGATATAAGGATACATCATCACTGAACATGATCAACTTCAGAGCATTCTACTATCGAAAATTGCTCTGATGGGATATGGGTATAAGTATCCCTTAGACCTGAGATCACCATGGTGGCTTGCAAGCAACTCATTGTGCTTTGGTGCCAGACTACCTAAATTTTTAATTCAATAACAGAAGATTTTTGGGCACAGTCATGTACTTGTGAAGTTGGTGTGTGATCAAGATGGAATTGATTACTCTAAGGGTTTAGAGAAAATGCATCACTGCATTTCAATTTAGTAAAACCTTGGCCAGGATAATCCATTAGATGGATTTGATATTTTGAAATATAATATGGATGATCTAATCAGGGTTGATAGTTAAATCCTGAGTTGTCCTATGAGCATTAAGGTCAAGGGGATGAATTATACGGAAACTATATCCACATGGGTTCTAAGAGTGTTGCTTTATACATTCAACCTATCCGGCCATCGGATATCATTGCTAGATGGTCACTTTGATTGCTATAGAAATTTATTCTAGTACTATCAGCTTAGGTTTGAACCTATGGATCCACACACATAAGAGGTCTCGATCTGATTGGATGGTTGATCAATGATTTAGAATCGTTCTAAGGTTAAGCAATCAATATGATTGATATTTAACTTAGTGCAAGTATTGCAAGAGAATCGATTAGCAATTAGATTGCTAATTAGCTTAATTTAATTAAGCTAGAAAAATAAGATTAAATATAATTAAATATAATTTAATTATATGTGGTTTGGGCTTGATTGGATCAAGTCCAATTGATGAGCCAATTGTAAGGGAGAACAAGTCCTTGTTCAATTAGAACTTGTATGCATGCAATTTCTAATTTGATTAAAGTTAAATCAGATTTAAATTTGATTTAATCTTATTTAATTATGCTCTTAGTTGAACTAAGATCATCTCTAATTGGGTTGCATTAGTTTTAATTTAATTGGATTCAAATAATAAGTTGGACCAAGTCAAAATTAGAAGTCCTAGTGTGACTAGGATTTCTTTTTCTTGTGTCACCTTGTTGTCCATGCCCCTCCACACCAATTCGCTTAGAATTTTCATGAAAAATTTTATTTCTAGAGAGTGTCCACACCCTTTTTATGTCTTCCACTATTTTAGAAGGAAATTAGTTGTGGAATAGGTCAAAACAAACAAGTTATTTTGACCTAGGTCTCTATTGGATAGAGTTTAACACATCATCTTTCCTTATTTCTTTGAGGAAACAAACCACCTGAATTCTCTCTAATTTTTTCATGAAAAATAGAAGACTTATTTTTAAATGTTTTCTAGAGTCCAAAAATAAAAAATAAGAAGGGGATCCCCAAGAGTTGGGCACCCCAATCCTTGCTCAAATTGGACCTGCCTTTCTAGGTATTTGACCTAGATAAGGACTCTATCATAACTTTCTATTTAAAGGGCGTTAGGGCATAAGCTTTCTATAGGTTTTAGATTTGAGAGAGAAGTTTGGGATGTGGAAAGCTTGGTGCAAAGAAGTGTGGTGCTTCATTGAGACACAAACCTTTGTGTCCTAGTGAGAGAAAAAGAAGGGAGAAGAAAGGGTTCTTCTTTAGGATTTTTTCTTGATCCATTCTTCCCCATTTTGTGATTTTTGAGAGGTGTCACTTATTCACAAATCTCTTCCCTTCTTTCTAAAAACTGGAGAGTCCAAGATTTAAAGAAGAATCTAGATCAACCGTCAAAAGAAGGATTAGTATAGTACTAGCATACTATGCTGATTTCCTGTATCGGACTTCAAATTGTGGATCGATGCCTTATGTGGTCATCCTATAGACGTCGAACATGTGTGTGGCTTGGAGTGACAACCTCAGCCTTGGATCAGTGAGTTAGAGAACTCTTCTTGTGAAGTTAAGGTTGATACGATCTTCCTTATATATCAAGATTAGATCTAGAATTGCTTGGATGTTGATATGATCAACATCACCTTTTTAATTATTTTTATTTTTAAATTTAATAGCATGCTTAAATTATGTGATAGGATCCTAGATCTAGGGCTCTTTTATGGATTTTAAATAAATTAATATAATTAATTTATTACTTTCATTGTCTGATTTCTAAAAATTTTTGAAATCCATCCCTAAAATCCTAGATCATTTCCTTCAATTGGTATCAGAGCATAGGTTCTTTATTACATGATTTGTGATGCATATTTAGATTATTTTTTAGATTAGATTTGAATTATAATCTATGGTTTGAATCTAAAATTAAAGAATAGATTGCATGAATTGATTTATAAGATTATCCTGCTGTAAGGTTTATCCCCTATAGTGTAAAGGTTGTCCTTATTCGTGTAGATCTAATATTAATCATCAATTATTAGAATGATCTAGATTAATTTAAGATTAATTAGATTTAAAATTATTTAAATTTAAAAATTAATATTTTAGATTGCACGAACTGATCTTATAAGATTGTCCTGCTATAAGGTTTATCCCTTATAGTGAAAAGGTTGTCCTGGTACGTGCTGATCTAAAATCCTAATCATAAAATTTTATATGAGAACTAAAAAAAATTATTATTTGATTGAAAGTATTTCAATCTGATTTTTATCATCATAAATATATTATATTTGATCTAAGGTGATTTATGATATATTAGTATTGAAATTATTTCAATCTTGAGTTACATGGATATGTTTAGATTAGATCTAAAGTAGATTTATGTTTATTTTTTATTTGCATGTTGATTATGAATCAAACATGCAACTTGATTGGTAGAACCATGTTGTAAAAATTTTTTACAATCATAAAAATCATTTTTGAAATGCCAAACCCCAACTCTCAACTCAAAACTTAATTAAGAATTAAGAAGTTGTTTATTTAGAATCTAGGATGGCGAATTAAAAATACTAAGACACAAATCATAACACTTGGGTTAATGGGTTAGTGGGAATTAGGTCCATTAATTGGGTTAGACCTAAGGTTAGATTAAAGAATAGACTTAATTAGAGAATTGACTAAATCTAATCAATAGTTTTTATAGATTAAGTCAAGGATTCTCTAGATCAATTACAATAGTTGTAGTTGATCAAGTCCATGTCTTTAACGAGAATCAAGATGGACTTGATTCTTGCCTACACGGTCTAGCATAAATTGTTAGGTTGATCCAATCGAAACTAATTAACCAGTTGGCATCTAAGGTAAGTCTAGCAATCTAGATCGGTGGTTTTTAATTGGTAGCCCACTTACCTAGCCATTTTTTATGGTGTCTAAGACAAGCTTTGGCAAACCCTCCCATCGATCTCACTTACCTGATCTTCTTGGTGAAATTATATTTTGATCAAATCACTTGACAATTCGAGCTGACCCATGTTAGCTAGGTAAATCAGTGTGACTGATAAAGGTACTCCAAGACTAGCCTATCAATTATCTTCCTTAATCTAACTTGGTGAGGTTAGTGAATGGATCATGATTAGATGGTTTCTCTGATTCTCTTTTTAAAATTAAATAAATTAAATTCTCTAAAATTATTAGATTCTTAAAAATAAAATAGTTATAGTGATAACTAGATCATAGCCTCTCATTAAGTGGGTGATAATGAATCCATTAGTTGGATAATTATTGGAGGCCCAAAGGCCTGGTGCTTATCGACTAATAGAATTATCATTCATAATATGATTTCTTGGCCACATCTCTCTAAATGGTGGTTAGGTTGACCAACCATGGTTAAGCTTAATCATTCATTAGTTAGATGGACTAAGTATGGTTGTGTTAATGGTTGGACCTAGCCAAGACTTTCAGTGGAGGCTCTAGCCTACTGAAAAGATATCTGGGATAAAATTAAATTACTAAAAATTATTTAAAAAATAATTGTTATGAACATAACCTTAGATGTACATGGATTGACCAACCATAGTTGGGCTTGTGTGCAGTCTATGTGGATTTTAGTATCCACTAAGGAATTAGGGTAATTCCTCGAATTGGAGATAGAGGCTATTAATTCGAATAAAATAGTAAGAGAACCTTTTGATTAAAGTCTAAATTTTAAGGATTAATAAATTATTTACTAATTAGGCTTTTGGTTTTTCTTTATGTAGTTAAACTTAAATCATAGTTGCTCCATTCATTATTAAACAGTGATAAACTTATGGGAGCCAACTTCAATAATAAGTATCGAAAGTTGAATATTGTTCAGCAGCATGAAGTGGTTCGTGCTGGGGCCTCTATGATCAGTTTAAACAAAAGCTCCAAGATTAACCTAGATCAGACAGAGTGCTTCTACTGCTAGGAGCAGGAGCATTGATGAGGAACTATTCTCGTTATCTTGCTTTCCATGACCCCAACAAGCTAAATAAGAGAAAAGAGTAAGTAGTTGCTGATCAAGGATGTTATGATAACACCTTGTAATTTCTCTATTTGTGATACTACTACCTAGGTATTGGATACCGAAAGTCCAGTCCATATTTGCAATATGTTGTAATGACTTTAAATTAGTAGAAAATTTAAAAATTATTGATTCGAAAATCTTCCTCAGGGTTGGGTTGACTGGAGTTGTCCGATGGCGGCAAGTTGATGGCAATGGGATGGAGTCATAGCCGTACCTACAAGAGAAGTCTCCGACCAAAGTTGGCTCCGATGGGGACCCTCCATCCCATTGCCGCCGACTTGCTGCCATCGCGTAACTCCAGCCAACCCAATTCCAAGGTAGATTTCTGCATCAATAGATGGCGCTAGAGGAAGGATCTTTGAGCCCGTTTATGGAAAGAAATGAGCATCCAACGAGAGGAGCTCCATCGCGTTGCTCCAATGTTGACGAGATTCGGCATCCATCTTCAACATGTCCCATTCAGACTCAAACTGGGGGGCTCCAAATAAAGAAGAAATTTCAATCGAAGAAAAGATCCAGACAAAGAAAAAGATCATAATAAGGATGATCTAAACCAGCAAAGACATCATAGGATCCAAATAAGAAATATGATTATGCAAATTTTTTAGTCAAACTACATTCTTGATTTTTTGTCTATTCTCTTGAGTTCTGGATAGAACCACGCGTTAGAAGGGGGATCTTCATTTGCATTCCGATGTGCTGGGCAAAATAACAACAACCTCTACAATCCAAAATGAAATGAAGAGACTAAGATCCGGAGAGAGATGAAAAAAAATAGAGGGGTATCATAAAAAATTAGAGGAGAACAAAGAGAGGCTTTCCTAGGTTGATGGTTACTTTGGCATCCTACTGTGATACTTATCACATCTTCATTCGAGACTATGATATCATTTCTATTCGTTACTCCCATGGGTCATAAAGTTTACCTATCTAGGTCAAATCAGAGCTATATTTCAAGCTAAGGGATGTGCCATTTTCTTAGATACTACTACAACTATTTATTACTTTTCATACGTTGCTTTGTTAAATGGGATATGTAGATCCAAAAAGTCAGCGACTATCGTGCACCATCTGGACAGTGGATCATCCTTATCAACTAACTAGAAGTTTTATGGCTCTTCTTCAAATGTCATATATTCATATTGATGACTGATGTTTAATTACTACATACCACTCATAAGTTGGATTTATCAATGGAACTCTACATGCTATTAATTTTGCTTCATCTCTTATCATCTCAAGTGGTTTCCTACTCAGTCATATTTAACACCGAAATCCTATATGCTTTTAATGTTACTCCAATTCTCACCGTATGCAATCGTATTTGGCTCTTCTCGTCCTAGAGCATTTGGTAGATCTACTTAGATTTTGACTTTTGGAAGGAAGAAAGAGGAGAGGGAATGGTGTTCGCAGGCCTCTCCCTAGCCCAAGTGATCCAATTAGCTGATGTCCTTCTCACGCATGCATTCCGCCAATCTCCCTCACGATCCTGGGCGCCGCTGACTTTAAAAAAAAAAAAGAAAGAAAGTAGAAGAAGAAGAAGAAGGGAGTTCAGTCCCCTATCCTTACAAAAAAAAAAAGAAAAAGAAAGAAGAAAGGCGAGCAAGGTCAGCGTTTGCAGGCCTCCCTCGCTCTAGTCGCACCCTCGGCCAACCTCGTCCGTGCCTGTCGCACGTCCACAGGCCACCGCCACTCCCATCGCACCTCCGACCAACCTCATCCATGCTCGTCGTGCGTCTGTAGGCCTCCCCCACTCCCATCGTGCCTCTAGCCTCCCTCGGACTTATCGAGTCCCTCCAACCTCCTCCCATAAAAGAAGAAGGAGGGGGAGAGAAGCGGCCGACGCCCCTCCGATCGATCCCCCCTCTCCCATGCGTTCGCATGCGTCTGACCGACCTCCCCCATTCCCGTCGCTCATCCAACCGATCTCCTTTAAGCCTGCAGTCCCAACCACGGCCGATCTCTTCCCTGCAACCCCAAGCATGACCCACGGCAGGCCGATCTCCTCCCTCCCATGCATCCACGCACCCGTCAACCTCCGACTGACTTTCTCCCCCACGCTCCAAGGCGCGGCCTACGACAGCATTAGTAGACCTCCTTCAAACCTGTGGGAACTCCTCCGACCTCCTTCGAACCTACGGGGACCATCCGTCTCCTCCTTTATGGTGCCTCTCCGATTTTCTTGCTCCCAGGTGGAACTTGGGCACGTCCAACCGACCCCTGGTGATCGATCCCCTTCCTTCTATGCACCAGGCACCTCGGTCGATCTCCTTCCTTTCGCATGCCATGTGCCATGATCGATTTTCTTCCTTTCGCATGTCAAGCACGGTGGCCGATCTCCTCCCACGGCGACCCCTCCAATCTTTCTGCTCTCGAGCGTGACCCACGGTGCTGGAATCCCTCATCGTGATATTGGGTGGCACCGACCTCCTCCTACAAAATAGAAAAAGAAAAGCTTCTCTATTTTAAAAAATAGAGAAGGAAGAAGGAGGGGCGGGGTAGGCATCCGTAGGCTTCTCCCTAGTCCCTGCGCATTCGGTTGATCTTCCTCCTCTCTCTCATGCCCATCGCAGCCGTCAGGACGACCTCCTCCATCCAACGCATTAGATGCCACGACTCTCGCTGATCTTCTTCTCCCTGTGCCTCAAGCAACCCCGGCCAATCTTCCCACTCCCGCACACTCAAGTGACCCCTCCATGCGCCCCCAACCACGGCCGAGCTTCATGCCCCCTGTAGCTAAGCTTTTCTCCCATGCATCTAAGCATGCTTGTCCAGTAGAGCTCCTTCCATGTGCCCGCACGCAGTCAAACCCATCACAGTGACACCAAAATTCACCCAGGCAGTGCCGAGGTCCTCCCTCATGATCTCAGCCGGCACCGATCTCCTCCCAAAAAAATAAAAATAAAAAAATAAAAATAAATAAATAAATAAATAAGAGAGAAGAAGAAAAGAACAAGAAGAGGAGGAAAGAGGAAGCCAGCTGGTCCTCTCCCCTTGTGCCTATGCATGTTCGATCGGTGTGGACGAACCTACCATGATGGTGCCAAGGTCCTTGCATCTCCAGCATGACCGAACCCGCCACCAAGCGGCTCCCGAAGTACTCAGTGAGCATAGGCAAAAGTCCTCCCAAGGTCCATGCACTCCAAATGTAGCCAAAGTCCCCCATGCATGCATCTGTTCGACCCCTTCCAAAGCTCTTTCGTGTGCATTTCACATCAAACAGCACTGATGCTGAGTTGGAGCAACCTCAAAACCATACGTAAAAAAAGGCTACAACCTCTACACTCTGCCCTGTGAATTTCATTCAAAGCCAAATTAATACAAAAGAAAGAGAGAAAAAAGAAGAAGATAAAATCTGATCTGAACCAGGGTAGTCAAACAGAACTCAAGTTCTCCCCAAATAGAAAACTCATGGTGAAAAACATCCAAACTTCTATCCATTATTATTTTATTATTTTTCTTTTTCTCTTTTCTTTCTTGCAAGGCTATAGGATATCAAAACCATGACCACACTCAAAGTCAATCAAGACTAAGTTCAAGAAACTAAAGCTGAAGTTGGAGTTAGAATCCAGACCAATCTGAGGTGCAGGCAAGATAAATTTGAGGCAAAGATCATATAAGTCTGAGTTCTGCATAAGGTCAAGCTCAAAAGACTGGGACTAATAGAAATTCAACCTCAGTAAATCAAGCTCATCAAAAAACCAATCCGAGGTTCAAGCTTAAGCCAAGCTAAGGTCAGATTGCCAAGGTCAAAATCAAGGATAAGCTGAAGTTAAAATCACAACCAAGTTGAAGTTAAAATCACAGCTGAGCCAAAGTCAAAATTGCGACCAAGTGCCCCCACAAGCCACGTTAGGAATAGGAGGAGAACCTCATCCTAATGTGAGCAAAGTTTAAGATCTCATTGATATAAGATGGGATGGAGGAAGAGGCCCTATCAACATCCCAAATGTACCCGCACAAGCCATGTTAGGAATAGGAGGAGAACCTCATCCTAACATGAGGAAAGTCGAAGGCCTCGTTTATTTAAGATGAGATGGAGGGAGAGGCCATGTTAATGGCTCAAATGTGCCCTCATAAGCTACGTTAGGAACAGAAGGAGAACCTCATCCTAACGTGAGCAAACTTAAAGACCTCATCCATTTAAGATGGGATGAAGGGAGAGGCCCTATTAACGACCCAAAGGTGCCCCCACAAGCCACGTTAGGAATAGGAGGAGAACCTCATCCTAACGTGAGCAAAGTTGAAGAACTCATCCATTTAAGATGGGATGGGGGGAGAGGCCCTATCAATGGCTCAAATGTACCCCCACAAGCCACATTAGGAACAGAAGAAGAACCTCATCCTAATGTGAACAAAGTCGAAGACCTCGTCGATATAAGATGAGATGGAGGGAGAGGCCCTATCAATGGCCCAAATGTGCTCGCACAAGCCACGTTAGGAATGGGAGGAGAACTTCATCCAAATGTGAGCAAAAGTCAAGACCTCATTGATCAAAGATGAGAGAAAAGAAGAAGCCCTATCGACAACACTTACACATGTTCCTTCTACGACTATCTGACTATGTCAAATATGAAAAGTTGAACTCCATCTTAGTTCATAGAAGAGACCCCAACTCTGCATCCATAACAAGCATCTCATTAGAAGACAACACAAAGAAAAGCAAAGTAAAGAAAACAAAGCTACCAACGAGCACTAAATTAGTATAGGGCCAAAGTTGCAAAGAAAGGTATAATTTTATTGCATATATATTGAGTATGTTACAAATAGGGCGAAGGTCGATAAAATCGATCACACAAAAGAAAAAAAAAGAGGGAGGAAAAGGAAGTGAAGTTCTAAGGTAGACCGGGTTCTTCAGACTTCAGACTATCGGCCCTAGCTATCACCAAGGTCGAACTACTAAATCCAAATTCAAGCCAAGAAAAAATCAAGGCCAGGGAAGCAAACTTAACAAAAACATCAACCAACCGAAGGCCTCACTAATCTAAGATGAGAGGAGAGGAGAGGCCCTACCAACAGCCCTAATGTGCCCCTATAGCCACGTTAGGAATAGGAGGAGGACCTTGTCCTAACATGAGTAAAGCGAGGACCCCCGTTAACTTAAGACGGGAGGTGGAGAGAGGTCCTTTCAATAGTCTAGGTGTTCCCTTACAGTTGTGTCAAGGATAAGAGAAGAACCTCATCCTGACATAGAGAGAAATCCTCCAGTTATTTAAGACAGGAGGATAACCTCATCCTAGCGAGGGTGAAAACCCTCGATTTTTAAACATGAGGCAAAGATGTGCAAAAATCTGACCTTAGAAGGTAAAGATCTACAAAAATCCAAACTTAAAATATCAATATTTGCATAAATCTAAGCTTAGAAAATAGAGGTCTGCAGTAATCCAAGCTCAGAATGTTAATATATGCAGAAATCCGATCTTAGAAGATAGAGGTCAGCAGAAATCTAAGCTCAAAAAGCTGAGGAATAAAATTGAAAATCTTCCAAACAATTTCAAGAAGAAGCCAGAAGATTCTAAGTCTAAATGATAAAATAAGATCATATCTTCAGCAAGTCCAACTTACTTATACTCCTTTTATCCGAGCTAAAGCTCGGATGTCAAAGTAGGGAGGCTATTGTTGGGGGGCTTTTATGCTAGCCGAAGACATGACAAATGGGCTGATTGAAGGTCTTCAAAAGGCTATGGCCGAAGTCCTATTTTCGATCGAGCTTGAGTTCATTAAGAGATTGAAGCCAAAATCATGATGAGGGCTGATTGAAGGTCTTCGAAAGACTGTGGTTGAGGTCCTATTTTTGGCCGAACTTGAGTTCATCAAGAGATAGAAGCCAGTCACAATGAAGGGCTGATTGAAGGTCTTCAAAAGATTAAGGACGAGATCCTGAGTTGGGCTGAACTTGAGTTCATCAAGAGATGGAAGCTCACAATGAAGGCTAATTGAAGGTCTTCAAAGGGTTGAAGGCGAGGTCCTGAGTCAGGACGAACTTGAGCTCATCAAGAGGTTGAAATGTCCACTCTTGGCTCCAGGTTGTCAACTCACTCTCCCCACATGCCATGACGGGATAATTTCTGACATGATTCTAGAGAATATTCTAGTGGACAAACAAAATATCTCTAATAATTCACTATTCTCCCATGACTAACAATCCACAACCCATCCTAACAAACTTCGGACCCTTCTATAAAAGGAGAAAAAAGAGGGACCCCAAGGTATGCAATTCTTCTCTTCCAAATGCTCATCTTCTTTCCTCTGTTGAATGAAAACTGACTTGAACATCGGAGGGTCCTCGTCGGAGCCAACTTCGGTCAGAGACTTCTCTTGTAGGTATAGTCGTGCCTCCATCCTATTGTCGTCGACTTGCCGCCATCGTGCAACTCCGGCCAACCCAATCCCAAGGCGGATTTCCGCATCAACAAAAATAATAAACAATTCCTGAATATTGGAGATGGAAGATCTATTCTAGTTCTAGCTATGAAAATAGTTTAACTTATTTTCAGTACTAATATCATTTTTTTAAATGAATGTTATTATTGTCCTTCTTTTCTGATGAATATAATCTCTGTTGGCCTTTTGGCCAAAGATGGTTATCATTTATCAATAAAGAGAGATTATTATGATATTATTATGAATGGCATTACGATAATGCAAGAATAACAAAGAAATGGTATTTACATTTTATGACAGCCTATAAGTGTAATGTACACTTCTAAAAACATCATAGATTAGATAATGTCTCTAATATCTATCTATGATACTATAGGCTAGGTCACATTAACAAGAATAGGATAAACAGGTTGACTCAAGAGAGAATCCTCAAAGTCAGTGATTATGAATTACTTCCAACCTATGAGTCATGTCTTTTTGAAAAAATGACCAAGTCATCTTTTACTAGAAAAGATGAAAGAGCCATCGAGCTCTTAGGTTTAGTTTATATTGATGTATGTGGACCTATAAGTACAAGTGCTAGAGATGGATATTTTTATTTCATTACTTTCATAGATGATCTATCTAGGTATGGATATGTTTATCTGATGAAACACAAGTCAAATGCATTTGAAATCTTCAAACGATTCTAAAATGAAGTAGAAAAATAAACTGAAAAGAGTATTAAAACTCTTCGATCGGATCGAGGAGGTGAATATCTATCCACTAAGTTCTTGACATATCTAAAAGAGAATAAAATTCTCTCATAATAGACACCTCTAGGGACACCACAGCATAATGGTGTATTGAAATGGAGGAATTGAATTTTGATAGACATGGCTCAATCTATGATGGATTTTGCTAGTCTGCCTATTTCATTTTGGAATTATGCTCTTGAGATTGTATGTTATATATTGAATAGTGTACCGAGTAAATCTATCACAAAGACTCCATATGAGATATAGACTGGGCGTAGGTCTATATTCTCTCACCTACGGGTTTCGGGTTATCTGACCTATGTCAAACATTTGCATATAGATAAACTTAGATTCTGATCTGATAAGTGTGTGCTTATAGGATACTCCAAGGAATCTAAAGGTTACTATTTCTATCATGCTGAAGAATAAAATGTGTTCATCAACTTTAAGGCAATCTTTTTAAAAAAAGAGTTTCTTGATGAAGAAACTGTTGCCTCTAAGGTTAAACTTGAGAAAGTTCAATAGGTAGAAAAATTGAAACCAATAGCTGAACCAAAACTAGATTTGATCAGATCAAATCCGTAGCCTAGTGAACCTGCACCATTAAGGTGATCTGATAGAGTACCGCATCAGCTAGATAGATACTATGGTTTCTTAGTCCAGGATAGTGATCCTATTGAACTTAATGAGAGTAATACGGATCTAATCACCTATATGGATGCAATATAGAGATCTGATTCCAAGAAATGGCTTGAGATTATGAATTCCAAGATGGAATCAATGAAGGTCAATGATGTGTGGACATTAGTTGACCTACCTGAGGAGGTTAAACCCATTGGGTGTAAGTAAACTTTTAAGAGAAAGAGAAGCACAGACAGAAAGGTGAAGACCTATAAAGTCCATCTAGTTGCCAAGAGGTATCGTCAATGTTATGGTATTGACTATGATGAGATGTTCTCCCCTATGGCAATGCTCAAATCTATTCAGATGATGCTTGCAATAGCTGTCCACCTGGACTATGAGATCTGGCAGATGGATGTAAAGACAGCTTCTAAATGGAGAGCTAATCGAAGAGGTGTATATGATACAACCTGAGGAATTCACATCCACAGATGAGTCCAAAGTGTGCAAGCTTCAGAGATCCATTTATGGATTGAAGCAAGCATCTCGAAGTTGGAACATGTGTTTTGATAAGATGATCAAAACATATGGCTTTGTTAAGAATGGAGAAGAGCCCGGCATTTACAAGTAGGCAAATGGTCTGGCAGTGGTATTTCTTATCTTGTACGTTGATGATATTCTCTTTATCAGAAATGATATTTCTGCACTGCAAGGAATAAAAGTATGGTTGTCATCTCAGTTCTCTATGAAGAATTTGAGTGAAGTATCCTACATCCTAAGGATGAAGATCTATAGGGATAGATTTAAGAGGATGCTTGGGTTATCCCAGTCAATGTATATAGAAACTATGTTAAAGAGGTTCAGTATGGAGAATTTCAAAAAGAGCTATCTTTTGATAGGCCATTGAATTTCTTTCTCTAAGAAAGATTGTTTGACCACTCCTAAAGAGAGAGAACGTATGAATAGAATCCCATATGCTTCGACAGTAGGATCTATCATGTACGCCATGACATGCTTGGGTTATCCCAGTCCATGTAAATACCAATCTGATCTAGGAGAGAACCATTGGAAGGTGGTGAAAACCATCCTTAAGTATTTGAGAAATACTAAGAATCAATGGTTGGTCTATGGTTAGTCAGATTTGAAACTAGTAGGATTTACCAACTCTAGCTTTCAATCTGATTAGGATGATAGCAAAAGCATGTTGGGTTATATCTTCATCCTAATTGATAGAGCCATCTACTGGAAGAGTTCTAAGCAGCACATTATGGCAGACTTTGTATGCGAGGTAGAGTACATCGCATGCTACGAAGAAAGCTGTGTGGCTGAGGAAGTTCATCACTAAGCTTGGAGTAGCATCCTCCCTTGATGGTCCGATCTTACTCTACCATGACATCACTGGAGCCATTGCTCAGGTGAAGGAATCGAAGGCACATCAGCAGATGAAGCACATACTGCATTGCTACCACCAGATCCGGGAGATCGTGGATCGAGG
This sequence comes from Cocos nucifera, assembly GCA_006176705.1. NCBI lineage: Eukaryota > Viridiplantae > Streptophyta > Magnoliopsida > Arecales > Arecaceae > Cocos > Cocos nucifera. Next base: position 1,447,413 of record QRFJ01000043.1, read on the forward strand.
TGATGTTGACTTTTAGAAGATCGATGGAAAGATGAACTTGGACAACCCCTTCACTAAAGCCTTGGTGGGAAAGAAGTTCGACAACCATAAGTCGAAGATGGGTATTAGATACTATACCGAGTGACTTTAGGATAAGTGGGAGTTGTTGAAAATTATGTTCCAAAGTCAATCATCAGCCTATTGACAGTTATGCTACTTTATACTTATAAATAATTTATTAAATCAAATAATAGTTTAACAATTTTATCACAAAGAGTGCATCTTCTATTGAACTTTTTTTTATTGTGATGAAGTCCTTAGGACTATTTAATTTCGATAAAGAGATGATTTATCGATTAGTCCTTAAATTGTTCACAACCAAATGATACATTGTTAATCAAGACGACAATGTTTATCAAGTATAGATCGCTGTATGCCATATAAGTTGGTTGTCCTTTTAACCAAAAAGTGTAGAGACACTAGTATGGCATATAGGTGAGATGTAAGGGTACATCATCACTGAACATGATCAACTTCAGAACATTCTGCTATTGAGAATTGCTTTGATGGGATATGGGTATAAGTGTCCCTTAGATCTGAGATCACCATGGTAGCTTGTAAGCAACTCACTATGCTTTGGTGTCGGACTACCTAAATTTCTAATTTAGTAATAGAAGATTTTTGAGCACAGTCAAGTACTTGTGAAATCAATGTGTGATCAAAATGGGATTGATCACTCCAAGGATTTAGAGAAAATGCATCACTGTATTTCAATTTAACAAAATCTTGGCTAGGATACTCAATGAGATAGATTTGATATTTTGAAATACAATGTGGATGACCTAATCAGGATTGATAGTTAAATCCTGAGTTGTCCTATGAGCATAAAGGTCAAGAGGATGAATTATATGAAAACTATATCTACATGAGTTCTAAGAGTGTTGCTTTACACATTCGACCTATTCGACCATCGGATATCATTGCTAGATGGTCACTTTGATTAGTACAAAAATTTGCTCTTGTGCTATTAGCTTAGGTTTGAACCTATGAGGTCATATGCATAAGAGGTCTCGATCTGATTGGATGGTTGATCAATGATTTAGAATCATTCTAAGGTCAAACAATCAATATGATTGATGTTTGACCTAGTGCAAGTGTTGTAGGAGGATCGATTAGCAATTAGATTGCTAATTAGCTTAATTTAATTAAGCTAGAGAGATGAGATTAAGCTTAATTAAATATGATTTAATTAGATTTGGTTTGGGCTTGATTGGATCAAGTCCAATTGGTTTATTAGATGAGCCAATTGCAAGGAAGAATAAGTCTCTATTCAATTAGGACTTGTATGCACCCAATTTCTAATTTGATTAAAAATTAAATCAAATTTAAATTTAATTTAATCTAATTTAATTAGGCTCTTAGTTGGACTAAGATCATCTTTAATTGGGTTTTATTAATTTTTATTTAATTGAGTTTAAATAATAAGTTAGATCAAGTCAAAACTAGAAGTCCTAGTGTGACTAGGATTTCTCCTTCTTGCGCCACCTTGCTTTCCATGCCCCCCCACACCAATTCCTTTGGAATTTTCATGGACAATTTTATTTGTACAAAGTATCCACACCCTTTTTAGGTCTCCCACTATTTTAGAAGGAAATTAGTTGTAGAATAGGTCAAAATAAATAAGTTGTTTTGACCTAGATCTCTATTGGATAGAGTTTGACACATCATCTTTCCTTATTTCTTTGAGGTACCAAACCACCTGATTTTCCTCTGATTTTTTCATAGAAAATAGAAGATTTATTTGCATATATTCTCTAGAGTCCAAGAAAAAAAAGATAAGGAGGGGATGCCCAAGAGTTGGGCACCCCAATCCTTGCTCAAATTGGACCTGCCTTTCTAGGTATTTGACCTAGATAAGGACTCTATCATAACTCTCTATTTAAAGGAAGTTAGGGCATGAGTTTTCTATAGCTTTTAGATCTAAGAGGGAGATTTGGGATGTGGAAAGCTTGGGTGCAAAGAAGATCTAGGCATAGTGCTTCATTGAGACACAAACCATTGTATCCTAGTGAGAGAAAAAGAAGGAAGAAGAAAGGGTTCTTCTCTAGGGTCCTTTCTTGATCCCTTCCTCCTCTTTTTGTGATTTTTGAGAGGTGTCACTTATTTAGAAATCTCTTTCCTTCCTTCTAAAAATTGATGAATCCATACTTTGAAGGAGGATCTAGATCAGCCATCGAAAGAAGGATCAGCATAATACAATAGATCTAGAATTGCCTGGATGTTGATATGATCAACATCACCATTTTGATTATTTTTATTTTCAAATTTAATAGCATGCTTAAATCATGTGATAAGATCCTAGATCTAAGACTCTTTTATGGATTTTAAATAAATTAATATGATTAATTTATTGCTTTTGCTATCTAATTTTTGAAAAAATTTTAAAATCCATCCCTGTATCGCGTATGAAGGAATCTCAGAGCAAATCCCAACAACGTGTGGCTCGATCAGCTCTTCACAGGGTCGAAGAGAACCGATCAGCCTTCCTAGCATGGGAACCTAGTCTCTATGACTTAAGCCATGCCCAACAATAATAGAACATAATAGAATGTGACATTAAAAAACACCATGAAGAAGAAGAAGAAATAAGGGAAAGAGAACTTTTATTAAATAACCACTCACTGGTTTACAATAGAAGCTCTCTCGATCTCTCGATCTCTCACAGATACAAGAGGATCCTTAGATGATCTCTTTCTTTCCCTCTCTTTCTTGATCTCTAACCCCACCCTTGAGTGTCCTTTTATATAGGAACAACCCTAGGTTACAAGTCTCTCACGAACTCAACTCTCTAAGTACAAGATAAGGATAAACTTAGAATCTCCATTCTCACAGGACTCTACGCAGTCAAATAAAACTGCCAAGTTTATGATCCAAATGAACTTGGATTGCAACAAAACTTGATCCGTTAGATTTGGAACAAAAAATCATTAAAGATAACATCTTACCCACTTTGAACTGACTTTTGTAGAGTTCCCAGAATGTCGCACAAATTTGCATGGGTAAACTGCATTATGTTACGCCTCATTGCACTAGCTTCTGTGCTGACCAATGTACATCTTGAGACATGTGCCCCCAGCTCCATTCGCTTGAGTACTCCTTGTAGATCTTGTACATATTTTCTCAGGTAATTCTAGGGCTCAGATTTGGTCTCCAAGTTGCCCAAATCTAAAGAGAGTGTAGTCAGACCTCGAACTAATCCAGCGACCCAATCTAGTTTGCACCTTGACCCATGTCCGGTCCAGCCCCAATTTGAGGAGCCGTGACACCTAAATCTTAGATCATTTCCTTCATGAAGATCGTGACATTTTCCATTACCATACATAACTGAAACTAACTGGGTCATACAAACAAAGGTTTGAGTCTGGATGTCATTAATCGAACCAATTTGGTCTGATTGATTTGGATTAGATCCAATTAAGTTCAAGGACATCATGCTAGCACGTAATTGGACCTCACTTTCTCCTTCTATGGACTTCCTGGTTGGTCTGGACTCAGTCAAATCTGATTTGGCTCATCCAGGAACCCTATATGAGCTTATCCTGATCTGATTGGATCTTGTTCTCATCAAATTAGAGCTTGTCCTAGCTAGATCAAAGCTTAACCTGATGAGGGCAGGGCTTGTCTTAGTCTCATACCAAAGGCATCAGGACAAGGGCCTTTTTGACCCATTCTTTGTAGGAAAGAAGAGAAAGGGGCATGCACCCCCTGAAGAATTTCTAAGGGTGCACACCCCCATGGAAATTATGTGAAGAATGAGGGTGCACTCCCTCCCTTGGCGTGCGCCCTTGGTGGATAAGATTTGGGAGTTTGGAAAGTTCAAACTCACTTGGGATAAAATCTTATGCACCTAACCGTTTTATCCAAAGTTTGTGATGCCCACTTCTCCTCTATTTTGGGTGACAAAATGGAGGAATAATTTGAAGTAGGCATGGGATTAAGGGGGGAGTCCTTCTGCTTTAAGAAAATTGGTTGCTTAAAGCCCTAGGACTCCAGGGTTGCACATAGGTCAATATATAGACCCATAATCAAAGCTGTTTGATCATCTCAATTGCCTATGCCCAGGCTCTGCCCCTCTCTCCACCTCCATGCCTCCTCTTCCTGATCCTCTTCCTCTTCTCCATGCCCAAGGAGTTGGGCAAATTAGCAAGCAAAGTTTGAGTTGCTGCTACTGCAAAGATCAAGTCAAGGAGATCCCGATCGTGAGACGATCGCGTTGTTGCTTAAGATTGGATCGAAGGCAAACCAAAAGGATTCCTGATCTAATCTTTTGAGATCAGATCTAGAAGGAGAAGTCCACTAGATCTGATCTGAGTGGATGCTGGTAGAGGTTGAGTACATGCACGGCTAATGTTAGAACCTCGTCATCATCAAATCATCACTTTAGGGTGAATTGTTCACCCTATCAGGTAATATGAGATATCACTATTTTAATTTTATTTTTATTTTTGCTTTTAGATTAATCTAATCAAATTTGAGAACTCTTAAATTTGATCAAATCATAGAAATTTTTTTTAAAAATTTGGTGCAAATCTGATCCGATCAGGTTGATCTTGTAGACTAAGAGCTAGAAATTTCTTCAACTAGTATTAGAGCTGGGTTTGCAATTCTAGATCTATTTTAGATTAGATTTAAATTTATTTTATGATATGATCATTTAATTTTTAGATGTTATATGAGATATAATTAGATCTGAAAGCATGAGATGCAATTTAAAATTGTTGTATATGATATATGCAAAGCATGTGTAGTTTAGATCTTTAATCGTATATGAGATATATATGATAGATCTAACTATTTTGTTGTGTGGTTTAAATTTTTGATTAAGGCATTCCTCTTGGCTGTTCGGTCATAAAAGTAAGAAGGGTTTAGGCCCTCGCTTCCTATTCGATGGGGTACTCTTATAGAATGTAGGGATGCTGTGTGTTTGCCCTTAATCAAAAAATAAAAACTTAATTTTCTGTATAATCCTAAATCTAAAAGCCCTAGGATCTTTACATGCTTTCTTCTTAAACCATGTTTTGACTTAATTAAAAATTAAGTTTATGAAACAAATTAGATCTAAAAATTAAGAATTTTTAGATCTAAGATACCTTCATAAAACATGGATTCGAGTATGGGTAGCTTGATTAGGTTTAACAGTTGATCAAATCGAAGCAAGAGTTGGTTAGGTGGGATCAAGAGTGCTTAGATTTGACCAATCTATTAGATGTAAGTCTTGGTCAAGGTCAACTCACAGTCATATGTGATCGACCACTTTAATACTTTAATACCTAATTTGGCTCCACCGTTCAAGCCAAGATTGTAAGCTAACCCAATTAGTTTTGGTCCGATAAATCAGTGTCCAAGGTAAGTTTGGCAGATACGATCAGTGGTCTTTAATTAGGAGTTATTGAAAAATGTATCCTAAAGCCAATCATCTAAGTCGTAGATGATTAGAATTAGTATATGAATTATCTAATAAAAATAGTTATTTGGCTGGTTCATCATAAAAATTCTATCTTCCTTAAATAAATTCCTAAATTATGATGAAGTCCTTAGAACCACAATCAATCAATAAAGAAAGATTTATCGGATGGTTCTTAAACTATTCACAGTCAAATGATAAGTTATTAATAAGGATGATAACTTATCGAGTGTAGGTCGCTGTATGCCATATGCTTTGATTGTCCTCATAATTAAGTGGTGTGGAGACATTGGTATGGCATCCAAGTGAGATGTAGAAGTATACTACACTGAATGTGACCAATGTAGCACTCTACTATCAAGAGTAGCTAGCTAAGACCAATGAATATAAGTATCCGTTCGACCTAAGATCACCATGGTGACATACAAGCAACTCACTATACTTTGGTGCCTGACTGCCTATATTTTTAATATAGGTTCAGAAGATTTCAGGATATAGTCAAGTACTTGTGAAGTCAGTGTATGAGTCAAGATGGGATTGACCACTCCTGATTAGCTTCAGAAAGAGAATGACTCATGTTTCAATTTAGCAAAATCTAGGCTTGGGTAATCCTCATGAGGAGTCATAGAATTTATAAAATTTTGAGACACAATAGAGATGACCTGTATGAGTGTTGACAACATACTCAAAGTTGTCTTGAGTATTATTGATCATAGGGATAAATTATACGATAACCATGGACCAAGGTTCTCAGAATGTTGCTTTGCATACATTCGACCTATTCGGATGTTGGAAACTATTACTAGATGGTTATTTTGATTAGTACAAAAATTGATGTCTATACTACCAGCTTAGGTTCGAACCTATAGAGTCACATATAGAATAGATTGTAACCTAATCAGATGGTTAATCGATGATTGAGAATCGTTCTAAGATCAAACATTCGATGCATTTGATGTTTGACCTAATGTAAGTATTGCAGGAGGATCGATTAGCAATTGGATTGTTAATTGGCTCAATCTGATTGAGCAATCAGACTAAGATCAAGTTTAATTGAATTAGATTCAATTAAAATTAGTTTAGACTTAATTATATTAAGTCTAATTAATTTATTGGATAAGCCAATTGCAAAAAAGAACAAGTCCCTATTCAACTAGGACTTGAGTCCAACTAATTTCTAATTTGATTAGAAATTTAATTAGATTTAAATATAATTTAAATATAATTTAATTAAATTTATAATTAGATTAGGATAGACTATTAATTAGGTTGACTCAAATCTAATTAGAATAGGTTTTAGGTTTAACCTATTCTATTTAAGAGAATCCTAGTTAAACTAGGATTCCTCTTTTCTTGCGCCAAATAATCTCCACGTCCACTAATTAATTCTAAAAATTTTTTACATGATTTCCCATGACTAAGATAGCTTTTGCACGCCCCATAATCTCAAGTTTTGGATTTATATTTGACTTGATCAAATATAAATTAGAGTTTTAATTTGTTAAAACTCTCCTCCTCTGTCTATGAAAATAAACCCACGCCCACCTTTCATTTTCTGTCACCATTTTTTCCTAGGTTTGTGCATAGTTTCCAAGTCTCCATGTAGAAAAAATAGGGAAAGGGGCATCCAAGAGTTGGACATCCCATTATTTCTATGTTTGACTAGGCTATTTGACCTAGTCTCCATTATTTTGTGGCGCCTCCTATTAGATAGGAGGAGGGCATCAAAAACTCTAGGTTCTCCATGGAAAAAAGAAAAGAAAAGGAGGTCTTGGCATGGAGGTTTGAGGCACCCACTTTTTTGGAGAAAAAGGTTTCATTAGGACATGAAAAGTTCATGTCCTAATGAAGACAAAGGTAAGAGAATATTATTTTCTCTTATAATTTTTCTTCCATGTTATTTTCTTCTTATTTTTATATGATTTTTATATGACAAAAATTTGTGAGAGAGAGAAGAAGAGGGCATTGGAAGGATGCTCCAAGATGTTGGGGCATGGTGATCTTTTCGGATATGATTTGATCATGTCCTCATGAGAGAAAAGTGAAGAGAAGATAGTCTTCTCATAGGATTCTTTTGAGAATCCTTTCTTCTTAATTTATGTATTATTTTTCTATGAAAAAAATCGGAGAGGAAGAGATCTAAAAGCATGGAAATATTCTAGAGGAGAAGATCTCCTCTTGTCCCAGTATGAAGATCCATTTAGGACATCAATGATTAATGTCCTAAAAAGAGAAGATGTGTCTTCTCTTAGGATCTTTCTTTACTATTTAATTTTTGATTTTTGGGAGATCCAAAGATTATATTTCTCCCTTATTCCTCTACTTGTTCTTTATCTCTTAGAGTATCCAAGAGATCTGAAGAATAAATTTTAAATTAACCATCCGGAGGGATCCGCGAGAAGCTAGCACTTCGAGCGGATCTTCATTTGACGAACCTCTAATTTTGTTGCAGCCTCGTGTGGATCACTTATAGAGATCAGATGCGTGTGCGGCTCCAAAGGCAACAATTAAAATCAATCATGGAGTTCTCAATCCATGCAAAGATAAGAGATTTGATCTCTTCTCTCATCTAGATGCGATCTAGGTTTTAGATCTAAAATCGTTCTAGGTCTAGGGTATTGATTTGATCAATACCAAACCTTTTATTTTCTGATTTAAAATGCAATATGACATGTTATAGGTCCTAAATGTAGGGTTTAGTAATTAGATTACATGCATTTATAGATTAAATATTTTAATTTATAACTTTCACTGCATATTATTTCAAAAAAAAAGTTTTAAAATTCATTCATGAAACCCTGCATATTTTCCATCAATGGTATTAGAGCGAGGTTCTTTCATAACATGATTATGTTTGCATTAAAATAAATCTAAAAAATAAAAATAATGATGTGTTTGAAGGGTTTAATTTGAATTTTATCATGAATTAGTGTTTAGATTAGATCTAAATAATTTCATGATTTTCATGTAGAGTACATAATTTTAGATTAAATCTGAACAGGACCTTAAAAAGGGTTCTATTTGCCGATCGAGCCAATTCTCTTAGGAATCAAGCCAAGCTTGACCAACATGGTAGCCATGATATGATTTTTGGATGATGCTCTAACTGGCTTGGTCAGGAACCGGGCCAGCTCGGATGGGATCCAAGCCTGCCCGATGGGAACGATGGCCCTCCAACCTTCTACCCGAGCCAACTATCTCAGAATCAAGCGGCTCGGCTTCTGCTCAGGCTAGCTAGGATAGGATTTGAGCCAGCTCGATGAGAAGTTGGTTGAATGTCATAATTGGCTGGTTTTATGTGATCAAACCTACATCTAGTACTTGTTTATGAAATAAGCCAATCCATTTTTGAAATGAGTCAACCAATTTAAGAAAATAGTGCTAGGGTGTAAAGAATCTTTCAAAATTTAAAAAATATTTTCGAAATACCGAACCCCAACCCTCATCCTTGAACTTAATTGAGAATTAAGTGATTGTTTAGGATCTAGGTTTGTGATTTAAAGATCCTAACATAATTTCATAAAACATGGGCTAAAGGATAATGGGTTAGCTTTGATTAGGTCCTTAACTGGGTTAGACCTAGGGTTAGATTAAATATGAACTTAGTTAAGAAATTGAATAAATCTAATTAATAGTTAATTAGGATTAGGTTATTTCTATAGATCACTTCAATAGTTGTAGTTGATTAAAGTCCATACATCTAATAAATGGATACTGATCGTGGCTCAGTGGTTGAGCCCGAGTCTTTAGGCAGACCAAATCAAAACTGATAAATAGATTGGTGTCTAAGGTAAGTTCGGCATCCCAGACTGATGGTTTTTAATTGACAGCTGACTTACATGGCCATTTTTTATGATGTCTATGGCAAGTCTTGGCAGACCCTTCTATCGATCTCACTTACCTAACCAATGTGGTTAATCAGGTCTTGATTAGGTTGCTCATTGATTCGTGCTAACCCATGTCACATAGAAAATTAGTGAAACTAATTTTATTCAGTGAGACTGATCTAGGTGCCCATGGATCGATGTTGATCCCAATCCTCATTGATGACTTGAGAAGTCAGTGGGAGGACTTTACTTGGTGAAGTCAATGGAAGCAAATTGGTCTATGTTCTTTCTATCCTTAAATTATAAATAAATTTTAAATCTTCTAAAATTATTAGGTTCTTAAAATGATAAAGTTATGGGGATAACTGAGTTATAGCCTCCCATTAAGTTGGATGATAACGGGTTCATTAACTCAATAATCATTGGAGGCCCAAAGGCCTGATGCTTATTGACTAATGAAATTATTATTCATAATATGATGAGTTGGAAGTGTCTCTCTATTGGTTGTTTGGTTGGCCAACTAAAGTTGGGCTTAATCATTCATTGGTTGATGCACCAAGTAAGGTCATGTTAATGACTAGACCTAATCGGATCCTTACAATGGAGGCCAAAGCCTATAGTTTAGGTTTCAATGGCAAAATTAAATTATTAGAAGTTGTTTGGAGAAATAATTGATTAATGAACCTACCCATAGGTGCATATGGGTTGGCTGACCAAAGTTGGACTGGTGTGTAGTCTATGTGGATTCTAGTACCTATTAGAAAATTAAAGTTATTCTCTAAATTGGAGGTAGAGGCTACCAATTTGAATAAAATAGTGGAAGAATCTTAAGACTAAATCCAAGTCTCTAGGCTTAAAATAATTTATATACTTACGTCATTGTTCTCTTTTCACAAAATAAATGCTAAACCTTAATTGCTCCAATCACTGTTAGATAGTGATGACTTATGGGATCCAACTTTGATAATTAGGATCAAAAGTTGAATTTGATTCAGCAATACTAATGGATTCGTATTGGAGCTTGTGAGCCCAATCAAAATAATTAGTCTAAAATTGAACCAAATCAGGTATAGTGCTTCTACTATTAGAAGCAGGATCATAGGAAGAAGAATTATCTTGCTTTCCTTGATGATAATAGGCTGAACAAGAGAAAGGAGCAAGAGTTTCTTATCAAGGACATTATATGCTAACACCTTGAAATTTCTCTATATGTAATTCTACTACCTAGGTATTAGATATCGATGGTCTTGTGCAATATATTGTGAAGACTATAAGTAAGTAGAATGTTTGAAAATGATGACAAATACCTGAATGTTAGAAATGAAAGTCCTGCTCCAATCCTAGCTTTAGAAATTATCAAGCTTATTTTCAAAAGATGTCATTTTAAGTGATTGTCACCATCGTCCATCGTTTATGATAAATGTGATCTCTATTGGCCTAATGGTCAGAGATGATTATCATTTATCCATAAAAGAGATTATTATGATATTATTATGAATAATATTATAATAATATATGGATAAGAAAATGATATTTAACATTTATATAGTCTGTTAAGTGTAATGTACATATTTAATAAACACCCAAGTTAGATTATATCATGGATGTCTATATTTGGCATTATAGGCTTAGTCATCTTCACAAGAACAAAATAAATAGGTTTGCTTGGGAGGAAAACCTCGACATCAATGATTGTGAATCATTGATAACCTATAAGTCTTATCTTTTTGGAAAGTTGACAAAGTCACCTTTTATTGGAAAAGGTGAAGGAGCCGATAAAGTTCTAAGTCTCAACATAGTGATGTATGTGGACCTATGAACTTAAGTGCCAAAGGAAGATATTAATATTTCATTATAGACGACCTATCTGGACATGGCTGCATCTGACTTGAATCATTTGAAATATTTAAACGATTCAATAATGAAATAGGAGAATAAACTATAAAAGATAATAGAACTCTTTGATCAGATCGAAGAGGCGAATACTTATCCAGTAAGTTTGTGACATATTTAGGAGAGAATAGGATTCTCTCTTAGTGGATTTCTTTTTGGAACACAATGTATCTGAAAGAAGAAGTTCAACTTTCTTAGATATGGTTCAATCCACAATAGGGTTTACATGTCTGCCTATTTCAGGGTGGTGCTCTTATGACTACTAGTTTTACTCTAAAAATATACTGAGTAAATCTATTGTAAAGACTCCATATGGGATATAGATCAGGCATAGACCTAGACTCTCTTACCTTTGAGTTTGGAGTTGAACGGCCTATGTCAAAGGTTTGCACATACATAAACTTGGATCCTGGTCCAATAAGTGTTTGAGGATTATTAATTCTACCATACTAAAGAACATAAGATGTTCATCAGTAGTAGGGCATTCCTTTTGGAAAGAAGTTTTTTAGAGAAGAAACTGATGCCTGTGAAGTTGAACTAAGGAAAGTTTGATTGGTAGAAAATGAACCGACATAATCTAGTAAACCTACAGAACTAGATTTCATCAGATCAAATCTAGAGCCCATTAAAGTCGCACCTTTAAGAAGATCTGGTAGAGTACTATGTTAGCTAGATAGATACTTCAGTGTCTAAGTCTGAGCTCAATGAGAACAACGAGGATCCAATCACCTATAGGGATGCAACGTAGTGGTCTGACTCTGTGAAGTGGCTTGGAGTCACATAATCCAAATTAAATTCCCTTGAAATCAATAGTGTGTGGACACTAGAAGATTCACCTAAAGGGATAAAACCCATTGGGTATGAATGAATTTTCAAAAGGATCAGAGTAGCGCAGATGGGAAGGTAAAGACCTGTAAAACCCATTTGGCTATTTTCTCAGTTTTGGAACATATGTTTTGAACATATGTCTTTGTTATGAACAAAGACAATCCCTGCATTTGTAGATGGAAAAAATATTCTGCAGTGTTATTTCTTATGTTGTTTATGGATGAAGTTCTTTTAATTGAGAATGGCATTCCAGCATTGCAAGGAAAAAAGGTTTGGCTATCATCTATTTTTTCTATGTTCAAAATCAGATATGGTATACTCACTAATGGTATTGAGTAGATACCAGTCTGATCTAAGGATCACTAGAAGATTGAATAGACAATCCTCATATATTTGAAAAATACTTAGGTTCAGTGACTCAAATATGAAAATACTGACATAAAACATATGAAAATTTTAATTTTAGTCAGAACAAGATGACAGCAAGAGAACGTTGAGTCATATCCTAATTGTAGAAGCAATTTATTGAAAAGGTTCTAAGTAGGATACTGTAGCCTATTCAGTTTCTGATGTAGAGTATATCGTGGCATATGATGCTGTCATGTAAGTTGTATAGTTGCTGAGATTCATTAGCAAGTTGGGAGGGGTACCTTCCATTGATGGTCCAGTCCTATCATAGCACTGGAGCCATAGCTTAGGCTAAAGAATCGAAGGACTAGTATATTCTGCATCGCTATCATCTTTGATTTTAGATCAGGGTGACGTCGATCTTTGGAACATCGATGAAAAAGGAGAACTTGACCGACCTATTTGCTAAGGCCTCAAAATTAAGAAGTTCTACGAACTCAAGTGGAAGATAGAATATTTGATATCATTCTGATTAGCTTTAGTCTAAGTGAGAGTTGTTGAAAAATGTATCCTAGAGTCAATCATTTATGTCGTAGATGATTGAAATTAGTATATGAATTATCTAATAATAATAGTTATTTGGCTAGTTTATTATAAAAGTTCTATCTTCCTTAAATGAACTCCTAAATTATGATGAAGTCTTTAAAACCACAATCAATCGATAAAAGAGGATTTATCGGATGGTTCTTAAACTATTTATGATCAAATGATAAGTAATTAATAAGGATGATAACTTATCGAGTGTAGGTCACTATATGCCATATGCACTAGTTGTCCTCGTAACTAAGTGGTGTGGAGACATTGGTATGGTATTCAGATGAGATGTAGGAGTATATCTATACTGAATATGACCAATGTAGCACTCTACTATCAAAAGTAGCTAACTAAGGCCAATGGGTATATGTCCCTCCAACCTGAGATCACCACAATGACTTGCAAGCAACTCACTATACTTTAGTGCCGAACTATCTATATTTCTAATATAGGCTTGAAAGATTTTTAGGTATAGTCAAGTACTTGTGAAGTCGGTGTATGAGTCAAGATAAGATTAACCACTTCTAATTAGCTTCAGGAAGAGAATGACTTGTTGTGTTTGAATTTAGCAAAACCTAGGTCTAGGTAATCCTCGTAAGGAGTCATAGGATTTGCAAAATTTTGAGACATAATAGAGATGACTTGTATGAGTGTTGATAGTGTACTCAAAGTTGTCTTGAGCATTATTGGTCATAGGAATGAATTATACGATAGCCATGAGCCAGGATTCTAAGAATGTTGCTTTGCATACATTCGACCTATCCAAACGTCAGAAACCATTGCTAGATGGTTACTTTGATTGGTACAGAAATTGATTCCCATGCTACTGGCTTAGGTTTGAATTGTAACCTAATCAGATGATTAATTAATGATTGAAAATCATTCTAAGGTCAAACATTCAATGCATTTGATATTTGACCTAAAGCAAGTATTGCAGGAGGATCGATTAGTAATTGGATTACTAATTGGCTCAATATGATTGAGAAATCAAGCTAAGATCAAGTTTAATTGAATTAGATTTAATTAAAATTAGTTTGTACTAAATTAGATTAAATCTAGTTGGTTTATTGGATAAGCCAATTGCAAGAAAGAACAAGTCCCTATTCAACTAGAACTTGAGTCCAACTAATTTTTAATTTGATTAAAAATTAAATTAGATTTAAATATGATTTAAATCTAATTTAATTAGGATTATAATTAGATTTAGATAACCTATTAATTAGGTTGACTCAAATCTAATTAGAATAGATTTTAATTTGGTTTAACCTATTCTATTTAAGAGAATCCGAGTTAGACTAGGATTCCTCTTTCCTTGCACCTATTAATCTCCACGCACACTAATTAATTCCAGAAATTTTTTACATGATTTCCCATGCCTAAGATAGATTTTCCATGCCCCATAATCTCAGGTTTTGCTTTTTTATTTGACTTGGTCAAATATGGAAGTTAGTTTGAATGAGTCAAACTAAATTAGAGTTTTAATTTGTTAAAACTCTTCTCCTCTGTCTATGAAAATAAACCCATGCCCACCTTTCATTGTTTTTCACCCTTTTTTCCTAGGTTTGTGCATGGTTTCAAAGTCTCCACACAGAAAAAATAGGGGAAGGGGCGTCCAAGAGTTGGACGTCCCATTATTTCTATGTTTGTCTAGGTCATTTGACCTAGTCTCCCTTATTTTGTGGCACCTCCTACTAGATAGGAGGAGGGCATCAAAAACTCCAGGTTTTCCATGGAAAAAAGAAGAGAAAAATAGGTCTTGGTGTAGAGTTTTGAGGTGCCCACTTCCTTGGAGAAAAAGGTTTCATTAGGACATGAAAAGTTCATGTCCTGATGAAGACAAAGGTAAAAGAATATTATTTTCTCTTGTAATTTTTCATCCATGTTATTTTCTTCTTATTTTTATATGATTTTTATATGATAAAAATCTGTAAGAGAGGATGGAAGAGGGCATTGGAAGGATGCTCCAAGAAGTTGAGGCATGGTGATCTTTTCAGACATGATTTGATCATGTCCTGATGAGAGGAAAGTGAAGAGAAGATAGACTTCTCTTAGCATTCTTTTGAGAATCCTTTCTTCTTAATTTATGTATGATTTTTCTATAAAAAGAAATTAGAGAGGAAGAGATCTAGAAGCATGAAAATATTGTAGAGGAGAAGGTCTCCTCTTATCCAGGTATGAAGATCCGTTTAGGACATCAACGGTTGATGTCCTGAAAAGAGAAGATGTGTCTTCTCTTATGATCTTTCTTAACTATTTAATTTTTGATTTTTGAAAGATCCAAAGATTGGATTTGTCTCTTATTTCTCCACTTATTCTTCATCTCTTGGAGTATCTAAGAGATCCGAAGAATAAATTTTAGATTAACCATCCAGAGGTATCCATAAAAAGCTAGCACTTCGAGTGGATCTTCATTCGACGAACCTTCGATTTTGTTACAGTCTCGTGTGGATGATCTGTATAGATTGGATGCATGTGCGGCTCCAAAGGCAACAATAAAAATCAACCACGATGTTCTCGACCCATGCAAAAGTAAGAGATTTAATTTTTTCTCTCATCTAAATGTGATCTAGATTTTAGATCTAGAATCATTCTAGATCTAGGATATTGATTTGATCAATACCAAACTTTTTATTTTTTGATTTAAAATATAATATAACATGTTATAGATCCTAGATGTAGGATTTAGTAATTAGATTACATGTATTTATAGATTAAATATTTTAATTTATAACTTTTGCTGCATTATATTTCAAAAAAAGTTTTAAAATTCATGCATGAAATCCTACAAATTTTCCATCAGGAGCTACTCGACCTAAATATGTTCATGGTGAGTTAATAGCATATCCCTCCCATCGATCTCACTTATCTGGATGATTGGGTCGATCTAATTCTATATTGAGGTGGCTAAAGATTCGATCTAACCTATGCCACTAGGTTAGTCATAACTGTTATGACTAGTTGAGTCTAAGAGATCTAAATTAAAATCTTTCTAAGAAAATATTAAGTCAATTGGTCTTTCACTTTTGTAGATGTGCAAGCCCTTCCCGAGGATAATTATTCTCGGCTGGATACAGTAGTTCAATTGCACCAAAAAGATGCAACTACATCTATTAGGCATAAGATGCTATGAATTGGAGGATAGGTTAGGCTCAATATTTTGGATATGGTGAGGGTTCCAATCATGAATCCAGTCTATGCAAATGGTGTGTCTAACTTAACTAAGGAGTAGAGCAATATTCTGGGCATGCTAAGCTTCATGAATTAGAGAACAAGTTGGGTGCACCATATTTAGAGAAATATTGGACAAGAGTTGTCCATCCATCAGCTGACCCATCACCAATAACTATTAGGTGTGGTGATGATCCAATCGGTAGGACCGCACCACCCACTAGAAATCTTTGATCATGGAGATTTTTGCATGTCTTCAAAGGGAGTATAGGGATTCGAGAAAAAGGTGGGAGCCTAAATTTATTTAAAAATAAAATTTTTAAATAAATTATTTAAGTCAATTACAAATCTAACTAGAAACTTTGAGTTTATAGAAAAATATCAGTATCAAACCACCTAGCCCAAATTTTAAATATCTACCAATTGATCAGACCCAATTATAAGGATTGGCTCAAGAACTTAAAAATAGTTTTGAGTTTCAAAAAGCTGACCTATATACTGGACCAAAAACTTTTCACTCTTCCATCCCATCCGATCGTTGATCAAAGAGCATTTCATGAAAAGTGGTTGGATGATGACAACAAGATTATGTGCTATGTGTTGGGCTTAATGTCTGATAAGTTACGGTACCAACACGAGGACATTAAGACTGCACACCAAATATTGGCTCACCTATAAGAGTTGATTGGTAAACAGAGTTGCACAGCATGCTACCAAGTCTCGAGGAGACTCTTTAAGGCACAGATGCATGATGGGCAGTTGGTCCAAGATCATTTCTTGACGATGATTAAGGATCTAGAAGAGCTTAAGAAGCTTGGTGTCCTAATGGACAAGGATCTACAGATTGATGTGATCCTGTAGTCCTTTACTAATTCGTATGGGCAGTTCATTATGAACTTCCATATGAATAAGCTTTAATGTACCTTGATCGAGTTGATGAACATGTTGATTACTGCTAAGCAAACTTTGAAGAGTTCAAAGGACTCAGTTCTGGCTGTGGAGCAGACTTCTTTTAAGAGAAAGTCTTTTGAAAAGAAGAAAAAGTCTACAAAGAAGCAGAAGACCGAGGAAAAGAAAAAGAAGGACAAGCCAAAGAAGTAGGTCATGGAGAAGGAAAAATATTTCCACTATAGCCCCAATGGTCATTGGAAGCAAAACTACCCTACGTACCTAGCCAGCCTAAAGAACAAGCGGGAGGTGGACCTTCTAAAGGTATTCTCATTATTGAGACAAACCTGATGATTTTTTTTGCATCTAGTTAGGTGCTTAACTCTGGTTCTAGTGCTCATTTGTGCACTTCTATGTAGGGACTTGAAAATAGCAAGAGGTTGAGGGAAGGCGAGATGATCCTGCATGTTGAAAATAGAGCAAGAGTTGATGCTGTGATCATGTGAACCTACCCTCTTCGATTATCGTCTGGGAGTCTTTTAATTCTTAGAGATTTGTATTATGTACCTACTGTGAGCAGGAATTTGATTTTTGTTTCATGCTTGGCACAAGAGAACTATGTAATTAGTTTCTTGAAGGATCACTGTATAATACTTTTTTAAAAAAGTAA
Organism: Cocos nucifera; assembly: GCA_006176705.1. Lineage (NCBI taxonomy): Eukaryota > Viridiplantae > Streptophyta > Magnoliopsida > Arecales > Arecaceae > Cocos > Cocos nucifera. The sequence goes on from QRFJ01000043.1 coordinate 1,465,072, forward strand.
AATTACTAGTTTCTTAATTAACGATCTCTATCAGTTACATATAGATATTTTTGTTTATAATGTCGAGCAAAACATGAATGCCATAAGATCAAATTGACCTAGAGATAGTATAAATGAAAGATATATGTGGTACCTTAGGCTAAGTCATATAGTCGAAGATAGGATTAATAAATTAAAGAAATCAGGACTAATCATTGACTTTTGAGTCATATCCAATTTGTGAGTCATGCCTTCAAGATAAAATGACCAAGTTGCCCTTTATGGGATATGGGGAAAGGGCCATTTGATGTGTGCAGCCCATTCGATGTGCCAGCTAGAGATAACTCTATCTACTTCATTATCTTTATTGATGATTTATCTCGGTACGAAAATGTGTACCTGATACGACACAAGTCTAAAGCTTTTTAAAAAATTCAAGAATTTAGATATGAAGTAGAAAAGCAAACCAAAAAGCCTATTAAGGTTCTTTGATCAAATCGTGGAGGTGAATACCTTAGTCGAGAGTTTCTGGACTATCTCAAGAATAATGGCATAGTCTCACAATAGACTCTACCTAGTATACCTCAACCTAATAGGGTTTTAGAATAGAGAAATTGGACCTTATTTCCAATCCACGATCACCTTTACAGACCTTTCCGAGTTTCTTTGAGGACATAGTCTGTTAATTGTGATATATTTACTGAATAGGATTTCATCTAAAACCGTTTCTACCACATCATATGAGATATGGCATGGTAAGAAGCCAAGTCTGGGTCATCTCAGAATTTAGGATTGTTTGGTCCATGTAAATAGACAATAGATGGACAAATTAGAATCTAGGTTTCTTAGGGCTCAATTCATCGAATATCCTAAAAAATTCTTAGGATATTATCTCTATCTTTTGAAAGACTACAATGTGATTGTGAGTCGACATGCCATTTTTCTTGAGAAATAATTTATTCAAGATAGTGGCATCGAAAGATAGATTAGGCTCGAGAAGAAAGTCTTTAAAGAGCAATGAGCCAAGGAACCAGAGGAATCTAGTCAGTTTGAGCCAATCCACACACTACCTCCTCCACATCGTAGGTCAAATAGGGTTTTTCATCTTCCTAAAAGGTACTTAGGTATTATTTCAGAGAATGTAGAGAAAATATTTCTCATAAAAAATGAGGTTGATAGGGATGATCCTAAAAACTATGATGAGATGATATCAGATATTGACTCCAAGAAATGAAGAGAGATAATGAAGTTAGAGATTGACTCAATAAGTCTGGACCTTGGTAGATCCACTTGAAGGTATTGTACCTATTGGATGTAAATGGATCTTCAAGAGAAAGATAGGTGCTGATGGAAATGTGAAGATATTCAAGGCTAAGTTAGTGGCGAAAGGGTATAGTCAGCATGAACTAATTGACTATCAGGATACCTTCTCGCCAGTGGCCATGCTTAAATCCATCCGCATCCTGCTTGCGATTATAGCATATTTTGATTATGAAAGATGGTAGATGGATGTGAAAATAATATTTTTGAATGGATATTTTGAGGAAGATATCTATATGAAATAGCCACTTGATTTCACTTCCAATGATGGTGATCACAAGGTCTGCAAGCTGCAAAGATCCATTTATGGACTCAAGTAGGTATCTCAAAGCTAGAATGCTCATTTTAATGATGTAATCAAATCATTTAGTTTCATCAAGAATAAGGAGGAATCTTGTGTGTTCAAGAAATTCAGTGGGAGCATTGTTGTCTTCCTCATACTGTACGTGGATGACATCCTCCTGATTGGGAATGGCATTCCCATGCTGACATTGGTCAAGGTATGGTTATCTAAGAAGTTTTCTATGAAAGACTTAGGAGAAGCATCCTTCACCTTGGAGATTAAGATCTATAGGGATAGACCAAAGAGGATGCTAGGTCTTTCACAGAAGATGTATATAGAGGAGGTGCTGAAGAGGATCAGCATGAAAAACTCTAAGAGGGGACTTGTAACCTTCAGACATGGCATTCATCTCTCCAAAAAGATGTGCCTAACACACTAAAGGAGATTGAATGCATGAGCAAGATCTCTTATGCTTAAGCAATAGGAAGCCTCATGTATGCCATGCTATGTACAAGACCTGATATCGCCCATGCTGTGAGTGTCATAAGTAGGTATCAATCGAATCCAAGTGAAGAATACTGGACTTCTATGAAATATATCCTTAAGTACTTGAGAAGGACTAAGAATATATTTTTGGTCTTTGGTAATGGAGAACTCTAGGTCCAGGGGTATACAGACTGACTTTATATCTGACATAAATTATCGAAAGTCAACATCTAGAAGTCTATTCCTACATAATATAGTGCTATAAGCTAGAAAGTTCCAAGCAGACAATGATAACAAATTTTACCATAGAAGCTGAGTACATCACTACCTAGAAAGCTACAAAGGAAGCATTCTAGTTCAAGAAATTTATTACAGAGCTTGGAGTAATGCCATCAGATGTCATCCCTCTGTATTGCGACAATAATGATGCCATAGCCCTAGCTAAGGAGTCAAGATCTCACCAGAAGTCCAAGCACATCGAGCAGCGGTTCCACCTGATCCGCAATTACCTTGAGAAGGGATACGTCAAGATCAAGAGAGTGGATACCATGGACAATGCTACTGATCCAGTGACGAAGCTTTCAAGCTAGCAGAAAATCGAAGCTCACCTTAAGAAGATGGGACTTAGATTTATTGCTAATTGGCTTTAGGTTAAGTAGGACTTTATTAGATATATGCTCTAGAAGCTAGATTGTCGACACTTATAAAATACCTTTTAAGGATAATTTTATAATTTTGGCTTAAAATTAATAGAAGGATTATTTTCTATCATATTGTGTATTAAAGTGTGTATGATACATCTATTAAGTTAATGGGTATGATAACACATATTCTCAAGAGTTGAGAATTTAAGGCATGTGTTGTCATAATTAACTCATAAAATGCTTTCGATCGTAGGATCATTATGAGGATGGTGATCGATCCAGAAGATTGGTATATGATCACTTTTTTAGGATAGATAAGTCTTGAGTCTATAATGTGGAGATACCAGAGTGAGAGTACAGATACTTATTGAGAATAAGGGCACTGAGCATGACCACCTCGAGCAGTCATAAGGGAGTCTACCTTCTCATCGATGACTAGCTCGATGTTGTAGTCATGTGTTTGGTTCTTTGACCTGAGGTGCATCGATAGTTCATCTTGATTATATTATAGTTTTACTACACCATAACTTGGTCCCCTAGCCATTCGAAATCCTAAGGTATATGTTGGCTATAGCATGTTTATTGTAGGAATTGGATCGCACCAAAATGAGATCTATCAACCATGGCAGTGTGAAATAATAGAAAGGAGTTTCTATCAGGGTTTCATATCAGACTCAAATTGAATGATTCATTCATATGATGGGTATTGGGTCTGATGAGTTCACCTTGACCTAAATCCTATCGGGGCTCATGATAAAAGAATCCAATCACACAGTTGGCTACACCGAGAGGTTCGCATTTGGTTCTGATGGATTGCCACCACATACTACTAGATGTCATTGGTAGATTTTGGGATCAATTAGAATTATCTTGATAATCGATAATTCTAATTGGGCAAATCAAAAGAGTTCTAGTCTATCGAAAGGTGTTTCAATGATATCGATGATGGAGATCATGATATGTCCCATTATCATACAGAATTGAAGCTAACTGAGTCACACAAACAAGAATTTAGATCTAAATGTCATTAATTAGACCAACTTGGTCGATTGATTTGGATTTGATCCAATCAGGTTCAAGGATATCATGCTAGTACACGATTGGACCTAACTTTCTTCTTCTATGAACTTCCTAGTTGGTCTAGACTCAGTCAAATCTAATTTGGCTCATCCAGGAATCCTGTATGGGCTTGTCCTAGTCTGGCTAGACCTTATCCTGGTTAGATCAGAGCTTGCTCTGATCAAATTAAGGCTTGTCCTGATGAGATCAAGACTTGTTTTAATCTCATACCAAAGGCATCAGGACAAGGGCCATTTCGACCCATTCTTTGTAGAAAGAAGGGAAAGGGGCATGCACCCCCTAGAGATTTTCTAGGTGCGTGCGCCCTGGGGGAAATTACATGAAGAATGAGGGTGCACACCCCCTCTTGGCATGCACCCTTGGTGGATAAGATTTGGTAGCTTGAAAAGTTCAAACTCACTTGGGATAAAATCTTATGTGCCTAACCCTTTTTTCCAAAGTTTGTGGCACCCACTTCTCCTCTATTTTGTGCAATAAAATTGAGGAATAATCTGAAGTGGGTGTGGGATTACAGGAGGAGTCCTTCTGCTTTAGACAAACTAGTTGCTTAAAGTCCTAAGACTCCAGGATTGTGCATAGGTCTATATATAGACCTCTGATCAAAGCTATTTGATCATCTTAATTGCCTACGCTCAAGCTCTACCCCTCTCTCCACCTTCATGCCTTCTCTTCTTGATCCTCTCCCTCTTCTCCATGCCCAAGGAGTTGGGTGAATCAGCAAGCAATGGTTGAGTGCTGCTACTGTGAAGATCAAGTCAAGGAGATCCAGATCGTGAGATGATTGTGTTGCCGCCGAAGATTGGATCGAAGGCAAACCGAAAGAATTCTAGATCTAATATTTTGAGATCAGATCCAAATGGAGCAATCCTTTAGATCTAACCTGAGTGGATGCTAGTAGAGGCTAGGCACGTGCACAGCTAATATCGAAACCTCGTCATCGTCAGATCATCGCTGTAGGATGAATTATTCACCTGATCAGGTGATATGAGATTGTTGTTTTAATTATATTTTTATTTTTGCTTTTAGATCAATCTAATAATATCTAAAAACTCTTAGCTCTAATTAGATCATAGAAAAATTTTTGAAAATTTTTGCTATAGTTCTAATCCGATCAGATCAATCCTACGGACTAGGAACTAGAAATTCCTTCAATTTTGACTTATTATAAATAAAATTTGGATTAATTTTTCTATCACATCTATGTATTTTGTGTCTGTGATGTATCCATTAAGTTAATAAGTATGATAATACATATTCTTAAGAGTTGAGAATTTGAGACATGTTATCATAATTAACTCATAAACTGCTTTCGATCGTAGAATCATCACGAGAATGGTAATTGATCTGGAAGATGGTGGAATGCAGTGCAGGATTTCTAGCTCTACTTTCAAAATTTTTTCAAAAAATATCATGTAGAAAAAATAAAAATTAATCTAATTAAATTTTAGAGCTACTGATCATATCAATAAACCCTACACTAAGGATGGAATGTGATACATATGCAATTAAAATTTGAAAAACTAATTACTAGCAGTAAAACTATTTTACTACTACTACATGTTTAGAACATGATACCTTTGTGGGTAGCCAAATATCGCTATCTGATCACCATTGAAGAAGTTCACTCATCATGATGCAGCCACACAGAATGTCTAGCCTTCGTGGATCATCCACATGAAGCTCCAAGTTCCGATCGGCTCCTCCCGACTGCTAGCTCCACGTCGGACGCCTTTTGTTGATCCTCCTAAGTGATTTTGATGATGATTAAACATTAAAGCATAAGACTACTATTAAATTTCTTTTTAGTATTCTAAAGTACAGAAGGAAGAGAGCTCTTTGATCAAAATAAGGAAATATAAAGTGAAATTCAATTCAAGATCAAAATGTCTTATTTGGTAGAACATTTCACTCAAAAATAACCTTGGAACATTTTCGAGACATCTCCAAATATTTACGAGATGTTTCGTGATGGTTGGAATGGTGAAACAGGGTTCTGGTGTAGGTTCAAAAAGTTTCGAATTAAACTCGAGACATCTCCATCTTAGAAAATAGAAACTTTGTTTTTATGCATTGAGACCAAGATGTCTCAAAGAATTGTCAAGAAGTCTCAAAGTTGGGTGAGACTTCTCCATCGAAAGTGAGAGGACTCTATCTTGGATGGTAGATGTTTTTCAGAAAGTTGATTTTCAAGCATCTAAGAATGAGACATCTCATGATCAAATCGAGAGGTCTTAAAGTTGGGTGAGACGTATTGAGCCAAACCGAGAAGTCTCGAGATGCAGCGATAGCTTTTTAATGAATTGTTCCAAACCTCCATTTTTTCGATCCCAATGGCTAGTCTTCACCTCCAACGGTCTGATTCAGTATGTCTTTGCATTTCAATCATGTCAAGCATGGTGAGAATGGGTCAGATATAAAAGGAAAGAAGAAATATCATTTGAAGATCAAGAAAAAGTGAGAAAAAGCAAGAACACCTAGTTTTAATGAAAATCTTCCTCCATCAAAGTTCTCTTAAGCATTAAAGCATCCTCAAGTACAATAACTCCAAGCATTCAAGAAGGCAACTAATGAACTGCAATGATAACTCTTCAGCTTAATTCAAGGGGCATTTAGTGTTGTAAAATTCTTTTTTACTTGTTCATGTACTAGGTTTCAGCAGGGACTAAAACTAGGGGTTAGATCTTTATATTTCATTTATTGGATTGTATTACTTTGTCTGAGGTTTGTAAAGATTATCATTGGTGAACCTGAGAAAAAATCAACTAGGTTTGGGATAGTTATCTTGAAAAGCCTATCCAGCTATAATCTTAAGGAATTATAGTGAAATTTCTAAGAGTTTTGCTTGAAGAGTGGACGTAGGTGCTGGGAGTGCACTGAACTACTATAAAAATTTCTTATTTATGTGTGTGTGCATTTCTTCTAATTCTCATTGCTCTGATAACTCACTCATCTAGCATTCAAATAGTTTATTTCTATACATACTTGCTTCAAAGTTTAAAAACCCAATTCACCCTCCCTTGGGTCGTCTAGCATGGGTAATAATTGGTATCAAAGTATTGATTCTCTGCTAATTGTTGATTCTTTTTTTAACTAACAAAAAAGATCATGACAACCCAACTTGGAGGATCTCTTGCCAAAGGACAATCCATTAATAGGCCACCTCTTTTCAATGGATCAACTATATCTATTGAAAAGCTCACATGCACATTTTCATACAAGCACTTGATTATGACATATGGAGTATCATTATTAATGGGCCACACACACCAACAATTACTGTGAATGGCATTTCATCTCTTAAGCCAGAGAAGGATTGGGATGAATCGGACAAAAAGCTTATCCAATTAAATGTCAAGAAAATGAATGTTCTTTATTATGCTCTTGATGCTAATGAGTTTAATCAAATTTCTACTTGCAATTCTATAAAAAAAAAATAGGATAGACTTCAGGTAACACATGAAGGGATAAATCAAGTCAAAGAGACTAAGATTAACATATTAGTTCATCAATATGAACTATTTAAAATGGATCTTACTAAAATTATCACTAGCATGTATACTAAATTTACTGATATTATAAATGGATTAAAGAGTCTAGGAAAGATTTATACTAATAGTGAGTTAGTGAGAAAGATTCTTAGGTCATTGCCCAGGTCATGGGAAGCCAAGGTGATAGCCATCCAAGAGGCTAAAGATCTGAACATGCTACTGTTAGATATGTGCCCTAGAAGCTAGATTTGCTAACACATTGTAATACACTTCTAAAGGCAATTTTATAATTTTAACTATAAATAAATAAAAGGATTATTTTCTATCATAATATGTATTTAAAGTGTCTTTGATACATCCTTTGGATTAATGGTAATGATAATTCATATTTTCAAGAGTTGAAAACTTAAGACATAAATTTTTATAATTAACTCATAAACTGCTTCCGACTGTAGGATCATCACGAGGATGGTGATTGATCCAGAAGGTTGGTGTACGATCACTTCATTAGGATAGATGAGTCTTATGTCTATGGTGTGAAGACATCGGAGCGAGAGTATATGTACTCGTTAGAGAATGAGGGCATTGAGCTTGACCACCTAGAATAGTCATAAGGGAGTCTATCTTCTCATCAATGATTGGCTTGATGCTGCAGTGGTGTATCTGATTCTTTGATCTGAGGTGCATCGACAATTCACCTTAAGAGTGTTATAGTTTGACTATATCATAACTCAATCTCCTAGCCATTCGAAATCCTGAGGTGTATGTTGGCTATAGCATGTTCATTGTAGGAATTGAATTGCACTAATAAGAAATCTATCTACCTTGGTAGATGAGGAGTGGCCCTATGATGATCATGAGATTGAGTCCATAAGCCCATGACGATGGTAGTGTAAAAATGATCGAAAGAGTTTTTATTAGGATTTTACATTAGACTCGAATTGAATGATTAACTTATATGACGGATATTGTGTTTGACAACTTCACCTTAACCCTAATCCTATTGGGGCTCAAGATAGAAGAATCCAATCACACAGGTAGCTACATCAAAAAGTTTATTTTTGATTTTAATGGCTTGCCACCATATACTGCTAGGTGTCATTGGTGGATTTTGGGAGCAATTAGAATGATCTTAATGATCGATCATTCTAATTGTATGAATTAGAAAAATTTTGGTCCATCGAAAGGTGTTTCGATGATGTCGATGATGGAGATTGTGATATATCTCATTACCATATGGAACTAAATCTAACTAGATCAGACAAATAAGGGTTTGGATCTAGATGTGATCAATTGAGCTTACTCAGTTCGGTTGATTTGGATTAGATCCAATTAGGTTCAAGAAAATCGTGTTAGTAATGATTGAACCTAACTTTCTTCTTCTATAGTCTTTCTAGTTCATCTTGGCTAAGCCAAATTGATTTGGACTCATCTACAAACCTTATATGGGTTTGTCCATGTCTGACTAGAGCTTGTCCAGGTTAGAAAAGGGTTATCTTAATTCATAAGATGAAAATTAGACAACACCTATCAATTCCTGTCACCACCTATCATTTTTAGTTTTGTCAGGATGATGACCCATCGTTTGACCTAGTCTTTGCAAGAATTAAGGGGTATGGCATGTGTCCCCTATATTTGATCTGGGGGGCATGTCCCAAGGTGTTTTCTATGAAAAATTTAGGATGGCCTGCCCCAATATTGCATGCACACAAAGAAAGAAATCGTTGGAAGAGTTTGTTGAAGAACAAACTCTTGGAGATATACCCCATGCCATCCCTCTTTCTCTATCTGATTTGTGTGACACCTTTGGGGAATTTTTGGGTGAGAAAAACCTGATGGGATCAGGTATTCGACATGGGATTTCAGATAGGAATTTAAATTGACCAAGCAATTTGATTGCTTGATCAATTGGGACTTTAGGGTTGATGCAGAGTCTATTTAAAGACCCTATGCCCTAGGGCTCTAGGAGTTTTTATTTTTTCCCATGCATTCATGCTGCTACCCCCTCCTCTATTTCATGCCCCTTAATCCTCTTCTTCTTCTTCTCCATGCATAAAAGTTGGGCACAAACAGCGAGGAAGATCCTAGAAGATTGGCGTAAAGATCAGGCTCTACGCAACTGTATTCGTGAGACGAGCGTGCTACCTTCATCAACTATTTTGAAGGCCCTATGAATTAGATCTAGATCTGATATTTGGAGATCAGATCTCCAGATCTTGCTTGAGTTGATTCGGGTAGAGGCCAGGCACTTGCGTGGCTACATCTAGAACCCTGAGCTTCAGCAGATCATCGATAGGGTAATCAGATTACCCAAACAAGATATGAAAATTAAATTTGATTTAATTTTTATTTATATTTTAATATCAAATCTATAGGATTAGATTTTAGATATCTCAAATTTGATTAGGATTTTTAAAAAAATTTTAAAATATTCCTTTAGATCCAATCAGATCTGAACGATCATATGACAGAAAATAGGATTTTTCCTTCAAAAATGATATCATAGCTGCATTTATAGTACTTCAAATCTATTTTAGATATAATTTATTTTATGATTTATGATCTGATATTAAAAATTTTAGATGTCACATCAGATATGATCAGATTTAAAATTAAAAAATTAAATTTTAGATTCATATTAATTATGTATGAGATACATATCTAGACTAGGTGTAAAATTATTCTATATGTAGTCTAGTATAATTTTTCCTTTTGATATGATTAAAATAAATTTTTTAAGATCCATTTCTTTCTACTTTTCTTAAGTTATAAATGTTATAAACAAGATCTAAAAAATAAAAAATTAAATGTTTAAATATTTATATTTGATATGATAGATGCATGCATAGACTAGTTGTAGAATAGTTCTATAAATTATCTAGAATAGATTTTATATTGATATGATCAATTTAAAATTTTATTTTTTAGATATTACATGTGATATATTAGATATGAAGCATGCATTTGAGTTTTAATAAATAATACATTGTTAGATGTGTGCCATAGAAGCCAGATTGGCTAAACACTTGTAATACACTTCTAAGGATATTTTTATAATTTTGACTATAAATTAATAAAAAAATTATTTTCTATCATAGTGTGTATTTAAAGTGTTTGTGATACATCCTTTTAGTTAATAGTAATGATAATTCATATTTTCAAGAAGTTGAATATTTAAGATATGAATTTTTATAATTAACTCATAAACAACACCGACCATAGGATCATAATGAGGATGGTGATCGATCTAGAAGGTTATTGTACGATCCTTAGGATAGATATATCTTGAGTCTACGATATGGAGACAATAGAGTGAGAGTATAAGTATTCGTTAAAAAATGAGGGTACTGAGCATGACCACCTCGAGTAATCATAAGAAAGTCTACCTTCTCGTCGATGACTGACTCGATGCTGTAATGGTGTGTATGGTTCTTTGATATGAGGTACATCGATAGTTTACCTTGAGGATGTTATAGTTTGACTATACCATAACTCGATCTTCTAGCCATTCGAAATCCTAAGGTGTATGTTGGCTATAGCATGTTCATTGTAGGAATTGGATTGCACCAATAGTGGATCTATCTACCTCGATAGATGAGGAGCAGCCCTATGATAATCATGAGATTGAGTCCTTAAGCCCATGTCCATGGCAGAGTGAAAATGATAGAAAGAGTTTCTATTAGGATTTCATATTGGACTCGAATCGAATGATTACTTCATATGATGGATATTGGGTTTGACGAGTTCACCTTAACCCTAATCCAGTCGAGGCTCAAGATAGAAGAACTCAATCACATAGATAGCTACACTGAGAGGTTCAAAACCCTAATCCATATACTATTAGGTATCACTGATGGATTTTGAGAGCAATTAGAATGATTTTGATGATCAATCATTCTAATTATTTGAATCAAAAAAGTTCTGATCCATCAGAAGGTATTTTGATAATGTCGATGATAGAGATCGCGACATGTCTCATTGCCATACAGAACTGAATCTAACTAGGTCACACAAATAAGGATTTGAGTCTAGATGTCATCAATTAAGCTGACCCAATTTGATTGATTTGAATTAGATCCAATCAGGTTCAAGGTAATCATGCTAGCATACGATTGAGCCTGACTTTCTCCTTACGCAATCTTTCTAATTCATCATAACTGAGTCAACCTTGATTCGACAAATTCCTATATTTTGAATGGTTTTATTTTTATCTAACTAGAATAAGTTTAGGTCAGATTAATTGTTGAAATTAAATTCATTCATAGTGCAAATGGACTAGGGTCAAAAGTTGGCCTATTTGAGAGAATTGAGGGTCACCTGATCAAATGCTTCTAGAAAATTTTTTAGAAATTATTTTGATATAATTTTTGGATATGTGATTGGGATCAAGTCATACTTTGGGTGAGCCCAATTTCATGATTTTTTGTGGCTCCTAGATTGGATTTTTGATAGAGTTTGATTTGGATCAAACTCTTGAAGAGAGGAGTCCCATGCGCCATGGGCTCCTCCTTATCCTTTCTTCATGCCAACTTGGGAGGAGTTTTGGGTGACAAAACCTGATGAAGATTAGGTGGGCAATGTGGGTTATCAGATTGGAGTCCTAGATGATCAAGCAAATGAGTTGCTTGATCACTTATGAATCTAGATGGTGCAAGGAACTTGTATATAAACACTTGCACATAAGGCCCTTGAGAGAATTCTGATTGCCATGTCCATATGCTGCCATCCCTTCCATCTTCCATGCCCCCTTAGATCCTCTCTCTCCCCTTCTTCCACATTCCAAAGGTTGGGTGTAAATCAGAGAAGAAGATCTAATCTAATTTGTTAAGAGTTTAGCATCTATATGATGGTATTTGTGAGATAGACAAGCTGCCTTCAGAAGTTATTTTGATGATTCTTTAGATCAGATCTAGATCTAATCTTTGGAGGAAAGATTTGCAAGGAGAAGACATCTAGATCCTATCCTAGTGGATATCGATAGAGGCTAGGTGCATGCGTGGCTCCTTTCAAAATCTCAGGACAGATCAGGATCATTGCAGGATAATCTGATTACCCAAAACAATGTATGAAATTAAATTAAATTAAATTTTATTTTAATCTTAACATCAGATCTTAAAGGATCAAATTTGAGTTATCTTAGATTTGATTATGATCATAGAAATTTTTTTTTTGAAATATTCCTTTAGATCTAATCAAATCTGAATGATCCTATGCCGGAAAATAAGATTTTTTCCTTCAACTAGTATTAGAGTCAGGTTAGCAGTTCTTCATATCTATCTTAGATCTAATTTTATTTTTATTTATAATATAATATTAAAAAATTTTAGATGTCACATCAGATATGATTAGATGTAAAATTAAAAAATTAAAAATTAAATCATTTAGATCTAATATGTATGAGATGCATGACTAGACTAGGTATAGAATAGTTCTATGTGTAGTCTAGTATGATCATGTATTTAATTTAATGAAATATAATTTTAAATTTATTTAATTTTTATTTTTTTAATGTTATAATTATTATAATCAGATCTAAAAATAAAAAATATTTTTTTAATTTTTATTTTAATCATATGAGATATGAAAGATGCATGCTTAGACTAGTTATAGAATAGTTCTATAAAATGTCTAGAATAATTTTGTTTGATGTGATCAAATTTAAATTTTATTTTTTAGATATTATATGTGATATATTAGATCTAAAAGCATGCACATTTAATTTAGTTATGATACATGAGATGTTTGGAAAATATGTATAAGTTAGATCATTAATTGTATATACGATATATGATTTAGATCTAACTAGTTTTGTAGTATAAATTATATTTCTGATTAAGACGTTCTCCTTCGCCGTCCGATCATAAGATCAAAGTAGAGTTTAAAGACCCTCTCTTTTCATTCAATGGGGTGTTCTTATGATATGTAGGGGTGCTGCGCGTTCGTTCTTAATCAAAAATCAAAACTTATTTTTTCTAAAATCCTAGAATTTTACTACATATTTTGTTTATGAACCCAAAACTTAATTAAGAATTAAGATTATCAAATTGATTAGATCTAAAAAATATGAATTTTTAGATCTAAGATATATTCATAAAATTAGGTTCGAATTTGGGTAGCTTAATTAGGTCTAGCGGTTGATCAAATCAAATCAAGAGTTGGTTAGATGGGATCAAAGAAAGCTTAGATTTGATCAGCCTAATAGGATTAAGTTTGGGTCAAGATTGAATCACATTGAGATGTGACTCGATCAAGTTAAGACCTAATTTGCCTCTGTAATTCGAGCCTGGATTGTAGGCTAACTCCATTGGTTCTGATTTGATAATTTGGTATCTAAGGTAAGTCTAGAAAATATGATCGATTGGTTTTTAATTGGGAGCTACTCGATCTGAATGCATTCTTGTCGAGTTAATGACATATCCCTTCTACCAGTCTCACTTACTTGGCCATTTGGGTCGACCTAGTTCTAATTCGAGATGGCTAACAATTCGAGCCAACCCATGCCACTAGGTTAGTCATAATTGTTATGACTAAGTCAAGTCAAGTTTAAAGAGACCTAAATTAAATTTTTCTAAGAAAATATTAAGTTTAAGATCTTCCACCATTGTAGATGTGCGGGCTCTTTTCGAGGTTGATTGTTCTCGATTGGATATAGCGGTTTAGTTGCATTGGAAAGATGCAACCATGTCTATTAGGCATTGGATACTATGGGTTGGAGGATGGATTGGGCTCAATATTTTGGATATGGTGAGGGACCCAATCAGGAATTCAATTCATGCAAATGGTGGGTCTAACTTAACTAAGGAGTGGATCAATATTGCAGACACGATGAGATTCATGAATTAGAGATTAGGTTTGGGTGCACCATGATTAGAGAATCATTGAAAAAGAGTTGTTCACTCATCGGTTGACCCATCACCAATAACTGTTAGGTAAGGTGATGAGCCAGTCAGTGGAATTGCACCATCCACTAGAAATCAATAATCATGAAGATTTTTGTATCTCTGCTAAGAAAGTGTAGGGATCTGAGTAAACAGTGGGAGCCTAATTTATTTAAAAATAAAATTTTTAAATAAATTGATTAAGTCTAATTACAAAATTTAACTAGAAACTTTGACTCTCTATAGAAAAATATCTGCATCCAATCCACTAGCCCGTATCCTGGACACCCATAGACTGACCAGATCCAACTACAAGGATTGGCTTCAGAACATCAAAATTATTTTGGGTTTTGAGAAGTTGACTCATATGTTGGAACAGGATCCTCCCACCTTACCAGCCCCATCCATCCACTGAACAGAGAGCATCTCTAGAGAAGTGGATGGATGAAGATAACAAAGCCAGGTATTACACATTGGGCTTAATGTCTAATGAGCTCTAGCGCCAACATAAAGACATTAAGACTAGCCATCAAATGTTGGCTCACTTGCAAGAGTTGTTTGGTGAATAGAGTCGTGTAGCCAAATATCAAGTCACTAAGAGATTGTTTAAGGCTCAAATACGTGATGGACAGTTGATCCAAGATCATTATCTGATGATGATCAAGGACTTAGAAGAGCTTGAGAAGCTCGATGTGAAGTTAGATCAGGATCTGCATATTGATATAATTCTGCGGTCCTTGACTGATGCGTATGGGCAGTTCATCATGAACTACTACATGCATAAACTTTAGAATACCTTGGCTAAGCTCATGAACATGCTGGTTATTGCTGAGCTTTCTATGAAAGGTTCTAAAAGCTCAGTACTTGCTATGGAGGGAACTTCTTCTAAGAGAAAATCTTTTGGAAAGAAGAAGAAGTCCATGAAGAAGTGAAAGGTGGATAGTGGGAAGAAGAATGAAAAGCCAAAGAAGAAGGCCGATAAGGAAAAATGTTTCCATTACAATACTGATGGCCACTGAAAGCAGAATTGTCCTTTGTACCTGGCCAGTTTGAAGAACAAGAAGGAGGTAGGTCCTTCTAGAGGTATGCTTGTTATAGAATCTAATCTTATGATTTCTTCTGCATCTAGTTGGATGCCTGACTCTAGTTCTAGTGCTCACTTGTGCACTTCTATGCAGGATCTTGAGGATAGCAGGAGGCTGAGGAATGTGAGATGATCCTACGCATCAGAAATGAAGCAAGAGTTGCTACTATAGCCATGAAAATCTATCCTCTGCGATTACCATCAGGATTAGATTTAGTTCTTAGGGACTATTTTTATGTGCCTACAACAAGCAGAAATTTGATTTTTATTTTATGTTTAGCACAGGATGGCTATGTAATTAGTTTTCTTAAGGACCATTATAATATTCTTTATGAAAAAAATAAAATTATAAGTGGTTTTCTTATAAATGGTCTCTATCAGTAACATATTGATGTTTCTATTTTCAATATCGAGCAAAATATGAATGCCATAGGATTAAAGAGACCTAGGGATGGTCTAAATGATAGGTATCTTTGGCACCTTAGGCTAGGTCATATAGTTGAAGATAGGGTTAACAAATTGGAGAAATTTGGGCTATTGAGTCTATTGAGTTTTGAGTCATATTCGATTTGTGAATCATGCTTTCATGGCAAAATGACCAAGCTTCCTTTTGTAGGATATGGGGAAAGAGCCACAGACCTACTTTTCCTAGTACATACTGATGTATGCAGCTCATTTGATGTACCAGCCAAGGATAATTATGTCTACTCCATTACCTTTATCGATGATTTATCTCGGTATGGGTATGTATATTTGATAAGACACAAGTCTGAAGCTTTTGAAAAGTTCAAGAAATTCAAACTCAAAGTAGAAAAGCAAACAGAAAAATCCATTAAGATTCTTTGATTAGATCAAGGAGGCAAATACCTTAATAAAGAATTCTTAGACTATCTTAAGGATAATGGCATAGTCTCTCAATAGACTCCACTTGGAATGCTTCAATTCAACGGGATTTCAGAATGGAGAAATCGGATCCTATTAGATATGGTCTGATTTATGATGAGTTTCACAGACCTTTCTGAGTTTTTTTGGGGATATAGTTTGATGACCGCTACATATTTACTGAATAGGATTCCCTCTAAGACCATTCCTTCCACACTGTATGAGATATGGCATGGTATGAAATCAAGTCTGAGTCATCTTAGAATTTTGGATTGTCCGACCCATGTCAAGGACAATAGACGAACAAATTAGAGTCTAGATCCTTTAGGGCTCAATTTATTAGATATCCTAAAGAGTCATTAGGATATTATTTCTATCTTTCGAAAGATCACAATGTAATTGTGAGTCAACATGCTATCTTTCTTGAAAAATAATTTGTTCAAGATGATGGCATCAGAAGACAGATTAGACTCGAGGAGAAAGTCTTCGATGAGAAATAAGCTAAGAAACCTATGGAACCCAATCAAATTAAGCCAACCCAGACACTACCTCCTCCACCTCATAGATCAAGTAGAATTTTTTGTCCTCTTGAAAGATACTTAGGTACTATATCAGAAGACATAGAGGAAATGTTCGTCACGAGAAATGAGGTTCATGGTGATGATCTCAAAACTTATGATGAGGTAATTTCAGATATCGACTTTGAGAAATGGTTAGAGGCAATGAGGTCAGAGATTGACTCAATGCATTCAAACCAAGTTTGGACCTTGGTAGATCCATCTGAAGGTATAGTATTTATTGGGTGTAAATGAATCTTCAAGAGAAAGATAGTTGTCGATGGGAATGTAGAGACATTCAAAGTAAGGCTCGTAACGAAAGGATATAGTTAGCACGATGACATTGACTATCTGGATACTTTTTCGCTAGTAGTCATGCTCAAATCCATTTGCACATTGCTTGCTATTGCAGCCTATTATGATTATGAAATATGGTAGATGGATGTGAAAATGACATTCTTAAATGGATATCTTAAGAAAGATATCTATATGGAACAACCACTATGATTCACATCCAATGATAATGATCACAAAGTATGCAAGCTGCAAAGGTCCATATATGGACTTAAGCAAGCATCTTAAAGTTGGAATGCTCATTTCAATGATGTAATCAAATCATTTGGATTCATCAAGAATGAGGAGGAGCCCTATGTTTTCAAAAAGTTCAGTGGGAGCGCTGTTGTCTTTCTCGTACGGTACGTGGATGATATCCTTCTAATTGAAAATGATATTCCCATATTGACTATAATTAAAATATGGTTGTCTAAGGAGTTCTCTATGAAAGATCTTGGAGAGACATCCTTTATTCTAGAAATTAAGGTCTATAGGGATAGACCGAATAGGATGCTGGGTCTCTCACATAAAATGTACATAGAGGAGGTGCTGAAGAGGTTTAGCATGAAAAACTCCAAGAAAGGTTTAGTACCCTTCAGACATGGCATTCATCTCTCCAAGAAGATGTGCCCTAGCACACCAAAGGAGATTGAACGCATTAGCAAGATCCCTTATGCTTCAGCAATAGGGAGCCTCATGTATGCCATGCTATATATACGACCTGATATTGCCCATACTGTGAGTGTCACAAGTAGGTATCAGTTGAATCCAAGCGAAGAGCACTGGACTTCTGCGAAATGTATCCTTAAGTACTTGAGAAGGACTAAGAATATATTTCTAGTTTTTGGTAATGGAGAACTCCAGGTCTAAGGGTATACAGACTCAAATTTTATATCTAATATAAATAATCGAAAGTTGACATCTAGAAGTCAATTTATTTATAATGGTGTAGCTGTCAGTTGGAAGACTTTCAAGCAGACGGTGATAGCAGACTCCTCCATGGAAGCAGAATACATCACTGCATCGGAAGCTACATAAGAGGCATTCTGGTACAAGAAGTTCACCACAGAGCTCGGAGTGATGCCATTAGATGCCGTCTCTTTGTACTGCGACAATAATGGCACCGTATGATGTGATCCATGATGATTTTGAGGCTACTCAAGAACATGTAAATGCCAGTGGAGGACCAATAACTCATTCAAAGGCCAAAAAGCTTCAAGAAGCCCTCGCATTGCTCCTTAAAGAAGGTTCAGCCCATTTGGAATGTCTAGAGAGAAAAGAAATGGAGTTAGAGCCCAAGTTGATCACCCTGCTCATTTGCTTAGAAGGACAACCTGCATGGGCTTGACTGCATTATTATTATTATTTTTAGTTTGGACTTTTATGTAATAAGGGCTTTCGTTTAAGCTATTTCTTTTGGTTTGGGCTTCTATGTAATAAGAGCTTGATAGTCTAGCCCATTAGTAATTATTCACATTTTTGTGATCCATTAGGATTTACTAGCTGTATGTACCCTTTATAAAGGGGGTTAAGAGGCTCTAGCCATCAATTTTTGAAGAAATTAAAAAGGTGCAGACTGCATTTCCTCTAAATTCTTATCTAAACAATGTCTTCTTGTTTAGTGGCAAATTTGATCAGGTTCTTATCACTCTTCCTTCTTTCTTTCTTAGAGTGTGGCAAATCAAACTAGTTGTTCTTGTTTGTGGCAAATTTCTTATCAAATAGGGGCTGCTGGAATCTTTTTATCCTTATTTTTCTTTTCTCTGGATTTCAGTATCCAACCATAAAAAAATCCTGATTTTTTCCTTTCCTTTGACCTAATTTGAAACAAAATATTATTTTGGGCACATCATATTTGTATCAGAGCATAGGTTGAGTTAAGAGATATGCATATATATATTCTTTTCTTTTCCTATCCTAAATCCTTCAGATCCAAAAGAAAAATATGGTAGATGACAACCCTCCCAATGTTACAAGAGGACTCTCTCTGGAACAAGCTCAAATCATGGTGATCCAACGAAAACAGGAGGAGATGATGGAGCAAATCAATCGTTTAACACAAGCAGTTGAAAAAATGGCTGTGCAACAACCCCCACAACATATTCATCAGATGTGCAGAGGGGCTAATCATGAAGAAGATCTGAAAGATGGAGATGATCCCAAAGTGGACTATGTCATGGGTGAACAACCAAGGAGGCAGCGGTGGGATCTTGGAAACAACATAAAGATGAAGATTCCTCCATTCAAAGGAACCAGCTCACTTAAAGAGTTTTTGGAATGGGTGCAATGAGTGGAAAAGGTATTTGAATGCCAAGATTATACTAAAATTAAAAAATGCATACTTGCTGCCCTTGAATTTACAGATTATGCTAATTTATGGTGGGAAAGCTTAAAAGCACAGCGCAGAAGAGATGGAGAAGAAGAAGTTAGGAGTTGGCGACTTATGAAAAGACTCATGCAAAAATGTTTTGTTCTTGAATATTATAGGCAGGAATTGTATATCAAAATGCAGAGTCTTAGGCAAGGGGGGATGTGTGTTGAGGATTATGTAAAGGAATTCGAAATATTGATGATGAGATGTGAACTACAAGAGCCTCAAGAGCAAACTATTGTGAGGTTCTTAGGGAGGTTGAATAAAGAAATTGCTGATGCGGTTGAATTACAGCCTTATGTATTTTTGGAAGATGTGATTA
>QRFJ01000043.1:1485778-1512259 GCA_006176705.1 Cocos nucifera
GAGATGTATGCCTTGACTTATGGGTAAATAACCTCTTTTACTCCCATCCATACTGAATCTTTTCAGTATTAAGTCAATGTACCTTGATTGGGACAAGCCTAGCATCCTCTTAGATCTATCTCTATAGATCTTTATTCCTAGTATATAGGATGCTTCTCCCAAATCTTTCATGGAAAAACTTATTTGATAGCCATAATTTGACTGATTGTAACATTGGGATATCATTCCCAATGAGGAGTATGTCATCTACATACAGAACCAAGAATACTATTGTTCTCCCACTAGTTTTCTTGTACACACATGGTTCATCCACATTCTTGATAAAACCAAACTCTTTTATTGTTTCATCAAAATGGATGTTCCAACTCCTTGATGCTTGCTTTAATCCATAAATGGATCTCTTAAGTTTGCATACCTGATTTGGTCTCTCATTTGACTCAAATCCTTCTGGCTGTGACATATAGACTTCCTCCTCAAGGAAACCATTAAGGAAGGCAGTCTTTACATCCATTTGCCATATTTCATAGTCGTGGTATGCTGCTATAGCAAGCATAATCCGAATAGATTTGAGCATGGCCATAGGTGAAAATGTTTCATCATAATCAATCCCTTGTTTTTGCCTAAAACCCTTAGCCACCAATCTGGCCTTATAGGTTTCAATTTGACCATCAGCTCCAATCTTTTTCTTAAAAATCCATTTGCATCCAATAGGATTTATA
This sequence comes from Cocos nucifera, assembly GCA_006176705.1. Taxonomy (NCBI): domain Eukaryota; kingdom Viridiplantae; phylum Streptophyta; class Magnoliopsida; order Arecales; family Arecaceae; genus Cocos; species Cocos nucifera. The sequence goes on from QRFJ01000043.1 coordinate 1,486,498, forward strand.
TCCTTTGGTGCATCCACCAAAGTCCATACTTTGTTGGTATGCATGGATTCTATTTTGGATTGCATGGCAGCCAGCCATTTGTAAGAGTCCTTACTTTTGACTGCTTCCGTATAGGTCAGAGGTTCGTCATTCTCAATGACTTGGGCTTCATTGTTCTCAATAATGAACCCATACCTAATAGGTGTATTTCTTACTCTTTTAGACCTACGGATAGGAGTTATGTGTTCTGGTTCTTTTATGTGATTATATGGTTGAGAAATATCTATTTGATTTTCTTGAACTTCACTAAGTTCAATATTTCTGCCACTGCCCTTTTCTAGGATAAATTCTTTTTCCATGAAAATGGCATGCCTACTTACAAACACCTTTTGTTCAGTAGGATGGTAGAATAAATATCCTATACTATTTCTAGGATATCCTATAAATAGACATCTGTCTGATCTAGCATCAAGTTTATGTCCAAAATTTTTTTTGACATATGCTGGACAACCCCATATCTTAAGATACTTAAGATTTGGTTTCTTATTTCTCCATATGTCATATGGAGTACTAGATACAGACTTAGAAGGTACTCTATTCAAGATGTAAATTGCAGTCTCCAGAGCATGACCCCAGAAGGAAATAGGTAATTCAGTGAAGCACATCATGGACCGTACCATATCTAATAAGGTATGATTTTTTCTTTTGGCTACACCATTTAATTACGGTGTATAAGGAGGTGTCCATTCAGAGAGAATTCCTTTAAATTTAAGATAGTCTAGAAACTCACTAGATAAGTATTCTCCTCCTCGATCAGATCGAAGGATTTTTATACATTGTCCAGTTTATTTTTCGACCATACTTTGATACTCTTTAAATTTATCAAAGGCTTCTGATTTGTGTTTCATAAGATACACATATCCAAACCTAGATAAATCATCAGTGAATGTTATAAAATAAGAGTATCCTCCTCTGGCTTGAGTTGTCATAGGACCACATACATCTGTATGTACAAGTCCTAATAACTCTTTTGTCCTTTCTCCATGTCCACTAAATGGAATCTTGGTCATTTTACCCATGAGGCATGATTCACAAGTTCCTAATGATTCATAATCAAAAGAATCAAAGAACTTTTCTTTGTATAACTTGTTAATCCTAGCCTCACTAATATGACCTAATCGACAATGCCAAAGTAAAGTATTATTTATGTCATCTCTCTTACATTTTCTATTTTCATCAATATGAAATATATTGTCATCCAAACATAGAGTTAACAAACCATTGCTAAATATGCCAAAACAAATATTTTCATTAGAATATTTGATCGAGCAACCTTCGCTCGTTACATTAAGACTATAACCTTGTTTTAATAACAAGGGTATAGATATAATATTTCTAATGATCTTAGGCATATAATAATAATTTGTAAGCTCTAAGATCTTCCCATAAGGTAACTTCAATATTTTTGTCCCTACAGCTTCTGCCTGGATAGAATCTCCTCCAGCGCCATAGAGTTTGAAGTCACCTTTCTTCAAACTCTTAATTTTCTGCAGCCCCTGCAAAGATTTGCAGATATGAAAACCACAGCCGATATCTAATACCCAAGAATTTGAAATAGAAGAATTTAATGATAATATAGTATGTATCTCATACATACCTTTTGGTGCATTATTTGCACCAGACTTCATGGTTGCAAGGTAAGCCTTGCAATTTCTCTTCCAATGACCTGCTTTGCCGCAGTGAAAATAGGTCATCTGTCCAGAGACCTTCTTCTCCTTTTTCTTCTTATTTATACCACTTTTAGGATTCAACCTTCTTTTTGAACCCTTTCTGCCTGCCTTCTTCTTAGAGATCCCATCCACAAGAAGAAGAGGAGCCTTATCTTTCTTGATATGGCTTTCTGCTGTCTTGAGCATATTTAACAGCTCAGGCAATGAAGAATTCAGTTTGTTCATGTGATAGTTCACGACAAACTGAGAAAATAATTCTGGGAGTGATTGCAGGATCAAATCCTGACTTAACTCCCCATCCATAACAAAACCTAATTGACTTAATCGAGTGATTAGGTCAATTACCATCAAAACATGATTTTGTATGGATGTTCCTTCTATCATTCTTGCATGAAATAATTGCTTTAGATATCTCATATCTAGCAGTCCTACTATGCTCTCCATAAAGCTCTTTTAGATTGAGCAATATGGATTGAGTGTCCATGCCTATCATGCTGCCTCTGTAATTCATTATTCATAGAGGCAAGTATAATGCATTTGACAGTAAGGGAATCATTTTGCCACATCTTGGTATGTGGACTTATCTTCATCTGTGGCATCATTTTCCTAATGGCTTAGGATCAGGGGCATCAAGAATATAGGAGAGTTTTTCTTGACTGAGTACTATTTTAAGGTTTCTCAACCAGTCAACATAATTTTGACCAGTCAATTTATTTGAATCCAAAATTGAACAATGAAAGTGAAGAAGCCATTTAATCTACATAATAAAGAACAATATATAAGCAAACAACTCATGATGACAAACATAATTAAATTAGGACTTTAATTTAATTATGTCTCCCACTAAAAAACATAACCCTCTCATTAGATTTTCTTAGTGAGAATAAGATCCTAATTCCTTATAAAAAGTCTTGTGGTTGCACAACAAACCTGTTATAAGTTCATAAGGTAGGAAACTCTTTCCAATTGCATTTAATGCAACTCTCATTTAACTTTTGCCTCTAAAACATTAATAGCCTTGTGTTAACACAACAAACTTTAATGTTTTAGTTTAAGTAGAACCCTTCATTTCTATACAATCAATAATGAAATATAACTACTTTTGTGGTTACACAACAAAGTAGTATATTCAAAATGCTGTAAGCATCTCAATGCACTAGATTAATATTACATCATTCCTCATAATAGATCTTGTGTTTACACAATAGAACTAATATGGTTCAGGACATAATAAGAAACTAGTATGAAGGAAGGCCTTAATGTAGTGAATATAATACTAAGCATTTCAATCTAGAATTAAATTAATCGAATTGGCCAGGTAAATGGGAGAGAAGTGGGAGTCCCCCCGTTGCTTTCCTTAGACACCAATAAATTGGCCAGGTTAGACAATGGAACCAATTAAAAATCATGTTCTCTTTACCAATCATGAACCATTTTTTCCTAGACACCGATTGATCAATTAGACATCCTGATTGATTCAGCTATAGATTAATTACACTATAACTAGATATAATTTTATAGAGGGATTTAAAAGGTCTCGATATACATACTGATTTAAATCAAACTAAATATCTAATAGCATCAATAAAATATATATATCTATTAACATGTATAATTATTCTAGGACAACCATCATTATATAGTGAATTACTTTCCACTATATCAGGGCAAACCTTTACAGAATAATATATACAACATAATCTCATTATGATAAGTAAAAGAATATGATCTCATCATATAAATAAAAATATGCTAAAATATTATATCATATTTTTCATTTATGCCATTATACTATAAGCAAAGCATTATATGATTTAACCTAATAAGGCTTGCTCTGATACCACTGATAGGTTTGGTGTACATGACGGAAGCATGGATTTCAAAGCAAAATATGAAATCAAAATAAACCAAACCCAAAACCCTAGGACCACCTTATTAGCAATTAAATCATATAACATGCATTTGTAATATAAAAGAAAGTATTAGAACATACCTCTTATCGCTAAACCCTAAATTAACCCTGATTGTCGGTAGTAGTCTGTCAGGGGTTCCACCAGGTGCCCACGTGTTCACCCTCCAACGTTGATCCACACAGAGACTTGATCAAGACACCAGCACCTCTGATTTATATAATTAAAATTCTTATAATAAGAACTTCAATTAAATGGGCAAGACCTTCTTAAGCCTTTATGTCACCTTCCTTGCCTTTCCTTATCTATCTTTCTTTTTCTTTTGTCTTCTTAATTTTTCTTCCTAATCTCTTAGTCTTAAGATGACTTCTTGTTCCTTATAAAGACAAGGTCTAGACAAGAGAAAGGAAGAAAGAAAATTGGACAAAAAGAAACTCTTGTAAGAAAGAAAAGATAATGTTCACATCCATCGGACTCTTGATGCACACCCTTATTTATAATGTACGTAAGGATGCCAACAAAAATCTCACGCCCTTTCCTTATCCATTTCTCATGCCCCATCAGCCAATCTCATGCCTTATCAGAAAAAATGAGATATAGACTTAGTCCAAGAGGTGCCTTAAAGCAGAAAGACTCTTCGGACTAATTCTACGTATTTTTTATGAAGAGTCACGATGCTTCATCCTTGGCGCCACCCTTTTCATCCATTAGATCATGAAACAAAGCCATCCAATGGCTCTAAAAAGGGATGCCCATTCAGCAAGAAGGCATGGAAGAAAACTTTGAATAGTCAAAGTCCCAAGAGCTTTTGACTTGGTCCAAGAGACGTCAAGGAGGAGTAGGCGGCATGGGGTCTTGAGCGGCAAGGTATCTTGGGCGACAAAACAACATGGGCGAAAAAATTTAAAAGGAAAAAGAAGTCTTTTATCTATAGAAGGACTCTTCTACACCCCATATCTGATGTCCATGCCAATTAAAAAAAAATTACATGACATAATATATGGAAAAAGTCAAAGAAGGTAGGCGTTATCTTATTCCATGCGCCAAAGTGTCCTTTGCGCATGAAATACTTCCCATGCATAAGAGAGAGACTCTCTGGTGCATGGGATGTAGATATGAGGTGCCCAATCTAAAGCCCAATCAATCTAGATTAATCCAACTCAAGACCAAATCCTATTTGGCTCAAATCGGATCTAAATTAGCCCAAATCGGAAGCTGATTCGAATCCAATTCGAATCCTGGTGCTAGGGTTTGCTATATGTGCTAGCATATTCATCTTGCAAACATGGTCTAATCTAATTAGACCCTTAATCAATTCTCTTTGTGTGTGACCCATTGGGTTCCACATCTAACCAGCAGTGAGTTTGGGTGTGATTTGACCTAATCTGGTTAGAACTCAACCAAACCGATTTAGGTCAAAACTAGCCAACCCAATTTGACTTAAATTAGAACACTTTCTAATTTAATGATCAAATTAAAATTTTAACTTGATCGAACTCACAAGACATGATTGACGTCTAGCAATGTATCATGACTATCCGAAAGATGTGAAATTTTGATGGAAATACCAAACATACCCTTCAGTGAAATTTACCATGCAACTAGATCCTTCGATCTTCCTGCATCCTGAATATGACTCTGGGTATGGAAATATGTCAACCCCAATATCATATTCATTTCTCTTTCAATCTTATGATAATGATTCATTTAATGAAACATTAGAAACCATTTCTAATCATGCTTTGATCAAAGTCTTCTTGAATCATTATTTGTTTGAAGCAGGTAGGATGCTATTTCCTCTTACCAGGAAAGATCGATTCCATGTTAACCTACTCACAACCTTCATATATATAATCTACCATATCCAGAACATCCCATACATAACTGAGTCATGAATGAGTTTGAACCAAAATATGGATTTATATATATAAGATTCTATGATAGTTTCAGGTCAAAGGATTACATGCACAAATTCCACTATGAGAACCATCTATTGACATGTAGATAAGACTCCATTAGATATTCTCAATTTGGATCAATTCAGTGAACTCATTCTCTAATGAGCACCCACATTCTTGTATTAGTGTCATACACAGGTTATTGTGAGATCAATCATCCTCTTAATTCGGCATACAAAGAATGTGCTAGTCTTACCGAAAACATTGATCCCTAACTCAATGTCTCATCAACTAGGAATATTTAAATTAGGGTTTTAAGATTTTAGGTCTCACTAGTATGATCTCATCATAATCCTAAAATCATAGCCCTAATTTATAGGGTTCATCATAATAATAAGACATTGCATATGATGAAATAATTGCCTTTATTTATTAAAAATGTCATCACATGAGTCTGGAAGACAAAGAACATCCCAAAAATAAATTGGCTTAACGGCATAATCCTTTCAGATGATGTCTTCAAACTGCCATAGTTCATCACCATACTTCCAACTCGCTTTTGAGTCTGCTAGTCCTCTCCATCGGACTAAGTACTTCATCCGACTACCATTTTTCCTATCCGCTTGGTGTAATGAACTCTTACGGCCACTGGAGCTCTCCTACTTTGAGCCCAAGAAGGGTCGGTTGTGTCTTCTTTGAATTGCTTCAACAGAGACACGGGGAACACCAGATGTACCTTCAGCTTGGAAGGCAGCAACAATCGATATGCAGGCTCTCCAATTTGATGGGTGATGATGAAGGGGCCTTCATACCTCCTCACGAGTGCTTTATGGTAGCCCGACTTCAATCTCATGTGATGGTAGAGTTTCACCAATACCTGATCACAAATCTGAAACTCAGATGCATGCTGCTTTATGTCAGCCCACTTCTTCATCCATTCAGTCGCCTTCAACAAGGAGACCTAAACCAAATTTGTATCCTCCTAATCCCTCACAAACCTATAGGTGGTTAGACTACGTCCCACGTAGTCTACTGCAATACTCCCTGGAGTATCTGGTTGCTGTCCTGTTATCACCTCAAATGGTGATTTATCAGTCGACTCCGATCGCTGCAAGTTGTAACTGAATTGGGCTTGGTCCAAGAGTCGCACCCAATCCCGTTGGTTGGCATTCACATAGTGCCTCAAATACATTTCCAAAATGCATATGTTCATTTTGTTTGGCCATCAGTCTGAGGGTGGAAAGCCATGGACATCTTCTGCTCTGCTCTGAGTATCTGAAATAACTCGGTCCAGAATCTTTCCATGAAGCGAGCATCACGATCAGAAATAATGCACCATGGTATCCCGCAATATTTCACCATATATATGAAGAACAACCAGGCCACGCCCTTCGTATGGCAAGTAGTAGGTGCTGGAATGAAGACTCTATACTTCGAGAAGTGATCCACCACTATCATGATGGAGCTATACCCTTCTACTAGAGGTAACCCGATGATGAAGTCCATTAAGATGCTCTCCCATGGACGCTCTGGTGTAGGCATTGGCTCCAACAACTCCATAGGCCACTGATGTTCAACCTTGTCTTGTTGGCATTTTAAACAAGTGCGAACATACCCTTCGATATCATCTCGCATATTTGGCCAATAGTAGCTATGTTCTATGAGAGCTTGGGTCCGATGCACCACCTGATGTGCTGCCCACATAGAATCATGATGCTCTCGCAGCACCTCGCACCTCAGCCCTCCACTTGAAGGCACATAGACATGCCTCCCCATGTCAAAATTAGCCCACCTTCGGTCCAAAAACAGCACGCCTTGCCATCCTTGATGAGTTCACCCATGGATGTGGTCCATGGATCCTTCTCCATCTTGGTCTTAACCCTCTCCATTAAGTCACTTGCTGGTCCAAAAGTGGAAGAAACCATAGCCAACTGTGTCTTTCTACTTAAGGCGTTAGGAATCGAATTGGTTCGGCCTGGCTTATACTCAATGTGGAATTCAAATTCAGCGAGAAATTGCTGCCATCTTGCTTGCTTTGGGGTGAGCTTTGGCTGAGTTTGGAAGTAGCTTATGGCCATGTTATCCATATGCACCACAAACTTGGATTCGAGGAGGTAATGGCACCAGGTTCTAAGGCAATGCACAACCGCTATCATCTCCTTCTCATGAACCATATACCTGCACTCAGTGCCGTTCAACTTTTGACTCTCATAGGCCACTAGGTGTCTTTCCTGCATGAGCACCCCTCCAATGGCAAAATCTGATGCATCGGTATGAACTTCGAAAGAAACCAAGAAGTTCGGTAGCATGAGGATCGGCTCCTCTGTGATCAACTGCTTGAGATGATCGAATGCCTCCTAACATTGATCCGACCACCGCCATGGTTGACCCTTCTTTAACAAATCCTTCAATGGGGTGCATAACTTCGAATATCCCATGATGAACCTCCTATAATAATTTGCCAAACCAAGAAAAGAGCGTAAGTGTGTAACACATGTAGGTACCTCCCACTCAGCTATGGTTGAAATCTTGGAGGGATCTATCATAAGCTTTCCATCCCCAATGATGTGCCCAAGGAACGGCACCCTCCATACACGCACTTCTCCTTCTTCACAAAGTTCTGGTGTTGCTATAGGGTGGAGAAGACTTGCCTCAAGTGCACCATATGCTCGTCCAATGTTCGATTGTAGACAATAATATCATCCAAGTATACTACCATGAATTTATTGATAAAGTCATGGAGTACACATTGCATAAAAGCACAGAAGGTTGTCGGAGCATTGGTGAGGCCAAAAAGCATGACAAGGTACTCGAAGCTCCCATACATTATCACAGATGCAGTCTTCTCAATGTCCTCCTCCACCATGCGAACTTGATAGTACCTGCTATGAAGATCCAACTTGGAAAACCATCATGCCTTACCAAGTTGATCGAATAAATCATCAATCCATGGAATGGGATACTTGTTCTTCATCGTGAGTTTGTTGGGGACCTGTAGTCGATGCAGAGTCTCAACGAACCATCATGCTTCTTCTGAAAAAGTACTGATGCTCCATATGGACTCTTTGAAGGTTGGATGAACCTGCTGTCCACCAACTCCATTAGCTATCTCCTCAACTCCTGGAGTTCAGGTGGGGCCATCCTATATGGTGTTTGAGCTGGTGGATATGCTCCCTGCACCAAATCAATCTGGTGATCGATTTCTCTTCTTGGGGACAATCGCTTGGATAATTTGGGGGGCATCACATCCCTGAATTCAATGAGAACACCCTCGATGGGTGCTGGGATCTCTTCTCCCTCCAGCAGATCTTTCCCTTGAATGGATGCAATGTATGTTGGAAGTCCCCTTCTCAGCCCCTTAGCAAGCTGCATTGCAATAGGACTCACTGCGGAGTTCCTCTAACTCACTTTCCTTGAACCACACAAGGTCCACTCAAATTTAGAACCACCACCACATCTAAATCTACCTTTACCATAGCATGTAGCTGGATTAGCAAAGACATACCGACGACCACCTCGTAGTCGTCAATAGGGCGACCACCGCTGTCATCCGCTCGATCCATGTATGGAATTGGATCTCAACATCCTTGGCTGTTCTGCTTGTAGCTACCTCTACAGTGTTGACCACCTTAAACATGTGCTCATCACGTTTAATCTTCAGGTTGAGCTTCTTCACTATTGCTAAGTCCACGAAGAAGTCAATGGCACCCATATCAATGAGTGCCTAGAAGGTATGACCATTGATATTGACAGGTGCGTAGAGTAGGCCTCGTGGCCCCTTGGCCTTCAGGACGTTGAGACTGAGTGAACCCATCCTTTAGTCGGTCTCTTGCTGCTCCTCCATCATCATAGATGCGATCTTGCCCCTCAATAGACAATCCTTCATCTTATGCGGTCCATTGTAAATGTAGCATGAGATAGTGCTGGTACCTTGCACCACCCCTTTATCCTTCGCTTGGGAAGCACCTCCACTTGAGGAGCCTAAATTTGAGCCTTTTCCACCTCCCTTGTGACCTAATTTTGCTCCCCCACCTTTGCCCTGTTTGGATGCCTGGGCTTTGAAAGCTATGGGTTGAGTCTTGAACTTGATGAGAGCCTCCGCTTGAGCTATCGCCTCATTCAAACTCTTAACTCCTCTTTGCTGCAACTCCATCTTGGCCCATGGTTTGAGCCCATCAAGGAAGGTGAAGAGAGAGTCCTCCTAGTTGAGGTCTGATACCTCCAACAATAATTCTCTGAACTCTCACACATACTCACGCACATGACCCTTTTGCGTGTGTCATCATAGTCATGCTCGAGCATCATCCTTAGCAAACTCAGGGAAGAATTGCTTTCGAAGTTCAGTTTGGAACTATGCCCAAGTGGTGATTGGAACAGCCCCTTGCTTTACATCGTCAGCCCGACGTCACCACCAAAGCATCACCACATCCCTCAAGAACATCACCACATCTTCTTCATTTTTGGTATCGCTTTGATACCAACTATCATATACGAAGGGATCTCAGAGCAAATTCCAACAACGTGCAGCTCGGTCAGCTCTTCATAGGGCAAAAGAGAATCGATCAGCCTTCCTAGAATGGGTACCTAGTCTCTATGACTTAGGCCATGCCCAACAATAATAGAACACAGTGGAATGCGATATCAGGAAACACCATGAAGAAGAAGAAGAAATAAGGGGAAGAAAATTTTATTAAATAACCACTCACTGGTTTACAATAGAAGCTCTCCCGATCTCTCGATCTCTCATAGATATGAGAGGATCCTTAGATGATCTCTTTCTTTTTCTCTCTCTCTTGATGTCTAACCCCACCCTTGAGTGTCCTTTTATATAGGAACAACCCCAGGTTACAAGTCCCTCACGAACTCAACTCTCTAAGTACAAGATAAGGATAAAATCAGAATCCTCATTCTCGTAGGACTCTGTGCAGTTAGATAAAACTATCAAGTTCATGACCCAAATAAACTCATATTGCAATGAAACTTGATCTGTTGGATTTGGAATAAAAAATCCTTTAAGATAATGCCTCACCCACTTTGAACTAACTTCTATAGAATTCTCAGAATGTCACACAAAGTTGCATGGGTAAACTACATTCTATTACGCCTCATTGCACTAGCTTCTTTGCTGACCAATGTACATCTCGAGACATGTGCCCCCGGCCCCATTCTCTTGAGTACTCCTTGTAGATCTTGTACACATTTTCTCAGATAATTCTAGGGCTTAGATTTGGTCTCCAAGTTGCCCAAATCTCAAGAGAGTGTAGTCAGACCTCGAACCCGTCCAGCGATCCGATCTGGTTTGCACCTTAACTCGTGTCCGATCCAACACCGATTCGAGGAGTTGTAACATAACAAACTCCCACTTGACCTAAAGCTAATTGGTTACAAATCTAAGTCCCATCTTCTCAAGATGGGCTTCGATCTTCTATTGGCTCACTGGCTTTATCAATGGATCAGCCGCATTATCTGCAGTGTTGACTCTCTTAACCTCGACGTATCCCTTCTCAAGGTAATCATGGATGAGGTGGTATCGCCACTCGATGTTCTTGGATTTTTTATGAGACCTCAGCTCCTTAGCTCGGGCTATGGTGATGTGCCCAAAATAATATTTTGCTTCAGATCAGGTCAAAGGAAAGGAAAAAATTAGGATTTTTTTTATGGTTGGATTCTAAAATCTAGAGGAAAGAAAAACAAGGATAAAGAGATTCCAACAGCCCCTATTTGATAAGAAATTCACCACAAACAAGAACAACTAGTTTGATTTGCCACACTCTAAGAAAGAAAGAAGGAAGAGTGATAAGAACCTAATCAAATTTGCCACTAAATAAAGAGATGTTGTTTAGATAAGAATTTAGAGGAAATGCAGTTTGCACCTTTTAATTTCTTCAAAAACTGATGGCTAGAGCCTCTTAACCCCCTTTATAAAGGGTGCATACAGCTAGTAAACCCTAATGGATCACAAAAACATGAATAATTACTAATGGGCTGGACTATCAAATCCTTTTTACATAAAAGCTCAAACCAAAAGAAACAGCTTAAATGAAAGCCCTTATTACATAAAAGCCCAAACTAAAAATAATAATAAGAATGCAATCAGGCCCATGTAGGTTGTCCTTCTAAGCAAATGAGTAGGGTGATCAACTTGGGATCTAACTCCATTTCTTTCCTATCTGGACATTCCAAACGAGTTGAACCTTCTTTAAGGACCAATGTGAGGGCTTCTTGAAGCTTTTTAGCCTTTGAAAGAGTTACTGGTCCTCCACTAGCATTTACATGTTCTTGAGCAGCCTCAAAATCACCATGGATCACATCATCTTCTCCGAGTTGAGTAGGATTTGCCCTCAAATCCAGCCCCTCGCTATCCTCCAAATAAGGTGATAAATCCTTCACATTGAAAGTAGCTGAAACATTATACTCCCTTGGCAGATCTATCTCGTAAGCATTATCATTCACCTTCTCTAATACTTTGAATGGACCATCTATCCTAGGTATCAGCTTGGACTTTCTTTTGCTTGGGAATCTCTCCTTTCGAAGATGAACCCACACAAGGTCACCCAAAACAAACTGAATTGGCTTCCTTCCTTTATTTCCTGCTTTTTCATAGGCTGCATTCTTCTTCTCCATCTGTTGTTTCACACTCTCATGCAAAGTTCTGAGCATTTCAGCCTTCCTTTTCCCATCAAGACACACTCTCTCGCTGGTTAAAAGTGGTGCTAATCAAGAGGTGTAATTGGATTAAATCCATAGACTACCTCAAAAGGAGAGTATTTAGTCACACTATGCATACTTCTATTATATTGAAACTCAACAAAAGCCAAGCAATCATCCCAATTCTTCAAATTTTTATTAACAATAGTTCTAAGTAAAGATGAAAGTGTGTGTTTTACCACTTCAGTTTGCCATTGATTTGAGGATGGCAAGCTGTGCTGAAGAGCAGTCTCGTACCAAGCTTCTTCCATAAAGTCTTTCAAAAGTAACTCAAGAATTTAAGCATCCCGATCAGATACAATGCTCCTTGGTATCCATGTAATCTTACAATTTCTCGAAAGAACAAATATGCTACATGAAAAGCATCATCAGTTTTATTGTATGGTACAAAGTATGACATCTTTGAGAACCTGTCCACAACCACCATAACAGAATCCTTTTTCTTTTGAGTCCTAGGCAATCCAAGCACAAAATCCATACTTACATCAACCCATGGCTGATCCGGAACTTGTAATGGCATATACAACTCGTGGGCAACCTCCTTGCTCTTTGCCTTCTTGCAAGTCACACACCTTTCTATTACTCGATGCACATCCTTAATCATTCCTGGCCAATAGAAGTGTTCTTTAACCATCTCCAAAGTCTTCTTCTTGCCAAAATGGCCAGCTAAGTCCCTGCCATGAGCTTCCCTCATAAGAAGTTCTCTAATAGATCCAATTGGAATACATAGTCTGTCTATCTTGAATAGGTATCCCTCATGTCTATAGAAACCATTAACAACCCTTTGCTCACAAGCCATATATATAGAAGCAAAGTTTGGATCATCCACATACTGACCTTTAATAAATTTAAAATCCATCAACTTCTTATTCAATAATGTAATCAGAGCACACCTTCGTGATAATCCATCAGCTACTACATTTATATTTCCCTTCTTTTACTTAATGACATAAGGAAAAGTCTCTAAAAACTCCACCCATTTAGCATATCTTCATTTTAGCTTGTTCTATCCCTTTAAATGCTTCAAAGATTCATGATCTGTGTGAACGACAAACTCCTTGGATAATAAATAGTATTGCCAAGTCTCTAGAGCTTCAATCAATGCATAGAACTCTTTATCATAAATAGAGTAATTCAGACTTGCTCCACTCAGCTTCTCACTAAAATAGGCAATAGGATGCTTATCTTGCATAAGAACAGCCCCAATTCCCACTCCTGAAGCATCACATTCTATCTCAAAGGTTTTGAAAAAATTGGGAAGAGCTAAAATAGGTGTTGAACATAATTTCTCCTTAATCAGCTCAAAACTCTTTTGGGCAACCTCATTCCATCTAAACTCACCACCCTTCTTGATACACTCAGTTAAAGGAGCAAGAATAGTACTAAAATTCTTCATAAATCTTCTATAAAATGATGCTAACCCATGAAAATTTCTTACTTCAGAAACACTAGTAGGAACAGGCCATTCCTTGATTGCCCTTACCTTTTCCTCATCAACCTCAACCCCATATTGTGAAACCACGTAACCGAGAAAGATGACCCAATCTTAGTAGAATTGACACTTCTTGAGGTTGCCAAACAATCTCTCTTGTCGTAGTACTTCAAAGACCTTCTTGGGATGCTCCACATGCTCGTCAAGACTCCTGCTATAAATTAGAATGTCATCAAAGTAAACCACAACAAATATGCCAATAAACTTATGTAAGATATGATTCATCAATCTCATGAAGGTGCTCGGTGCATTTGACAGGCCAAATGGCATAACCATCCACTCATACAATCCATGCTTTGTTTTGAAAGCTGTCTTCCATTCATCCCCCTCCTTCAATCGAATCTGATGGTACCCACTCTTTAGATCTATCTTCAAAAATACTTTAGAGCCATGCAATTCATCAAGCATATCATCCAACCTTGGGATAGGGTAGCGATACTTTATTGTTATTTTATTTATAGCCCGACTATCCACACACATCCTCATAGTCCCATCTTTCTTTGGCACTAATAATGCTGGTACCTAACAAGGGCTCATTGACTCCCTCATGTATTTCTTTTCTAACAATTCATTTACTTATCATTGCAACTCCTTACCCTCTTTTGGATTAGACCTATAGGCTGGTCTGTTTGGTAAGGCAGCTCCCGGCATGAGATCAATTTGGTGTTCAATCCCTCTAATTGGTGGCATCCCTTTTGGTAACTCTTCGGCAAACACATCAGCAAATTCTTCTAGAAGCTCCTTATTCTAAGGAGGGAAAGAGATTAATCTATTTGGTATTGCTTCCTTCACTATCAATAATAGAATGGGACTGGTATTGGACAAAGCTTTCTCTACTTCTCCTTTGGTTGCAAACAAGTTCTTCTTTTCTTCTCAATGGTGAGTTGATCTTTTAGTACTTGTTGAGGACTAAGGGGTGCTAAAACAATGTTTTTCCCATCTTTAGAAAAAGAATAAGTGTTTCTGAATTCATCATGCACAGCTTTCCTGTCATACTGCCACGGTCTTCCCAAAAGCAAGTGGCCTGCATTCATTGGAACCATATCACACATCACCTCATCTTTGTATGACTTCCTAATTGTGAATGGCACTAAAACCTACTTTATAACCTGTACTTCTCCATGATCATTCAACCATTGTAGTTTATATGGTCAGGGATGTTTTGTTGTTGCTAGGTTCAACTTTCCCACCAATGTAGTGGAAGCAACATTAGTACAGCTCCCTCCATCTATAATGACACCACACACCCTGTTATCAATGGTGCACCTTGTATGGAATATGTTCTCTCACCGCTCATCATCCTTCTTTGCTTGTGAATTTAAAGCTTATCGAATTACAAGTAATTCTCCTTCATCAGCATATTCCACATTATCTTCTTCCATACACTCACCTTCCCCCTCTTCTGTTGCAGCCTCATCTTCACTTTCAATCTCTCCTTGCAACTCCTGAATGGCCATCACTCTCTTGTTTGGACATTCTGAAGCAATGTGCCCATGACCAAGACATTTAAAGCACTTAATATCTTGGCTCCTCCTTGGTGGTTTTAAATTTCCCACTTTCTCCTTTCCTTTAGCTGAATCCATTTGCTGCTTGCTAGAGTCTCCTAATTCCTTCCGTTGTTCACTCCATTTTGAAACAACCCATGGGGATGTGGAGGTTGCATTTGCTGCCTTATTACTAATAGGTCATAATACACTTTGCTTGTTTACACCATGTTTATGTTGTCTTTCCACCTTAATAGCAAGCTTAATCACATCTTCCAAAAATACATAAGGCTGTAATTCAACCGCATCAGCAATTTCTTTATTCAACCTCCCTAAGAACCTCACAATAGTTTGCTCTTGAGGCTCTTGTAGTTCACATCTCATCATCAATATTTCGAATTCCTTTACATAATCCTCAACACACATCCCCCCTTGCCTAAGACTCTGCATTTTGATATACAATTCCTGCCTATAATATTCAAGAACAAAACATTTTTGCATGAGTCTTTTCATAAGTCGCCAACTCCTAACTTCTTCTTCTCCATCTCTTCTGCGCTGTGCTTTTAAGCTTTCCCACCATAAATTAGCATAATCTGTAAATTCAAGGGCAGCAAGTATGCATTTTTTAATTTTAGTATAATCTTGGCATTCAAATACCTTTTCCACTCATTGCACCCATTCCAAAAACTCTTTAAGTGAGCTGGTTCCTTTGAATGGAGGAATCTTCATCTTTATGTTGTTTCCAAGATCCCACCGCTGCCTCCTTGGTTGTTCACCCATGACATAGTCCACTTTGGGATCATCTCCATCTTTTCAGATCTTCTTCATGATTAGCCCCTCTGCGCATCTGATGAATATGTTGTGGGGGTTGTTGCACAGCCATTTTTTCAACTGCTTGTGTTAAACGATTGATTTGCTCCATCATCTCCTCCTGTTTTCGTTGGATCACCATGATTTGAGCTTGTTCCAGAGAGAGTCCTCTTGTAACATTGGGAGGGTTGTCATCTACCATATTTTTCTTTTGGATCTGAAGGATTTAGGATAGGAAAAGAAAAGAATATATATATGCATATCTCTTAACTCAACCTATGCTCTGATACAAATATGATGTGCCCAAAATAATATTTTGTTTCAAATTAGGTCAAAGGAAAGGAAAAAATCAGGATTTTTTTATGGTTGGATACTGAAATCCAGAGAAAAGAAAAATAAGGATAAAAAGATTCCAGCAGCCCCTATTTGATAAGAAATTTGCCACAAACAAGAACAACTAGTTTGATTTGCCACACTCTAAGAAAGAAAGAAGGAAGAGTGATAAGAACCTGATCAAATTTGCCACTAAACAAGAAGACATTGTTTAGATAAGAATTTAGAGGAAATGCAGTCTGCACCTTTTTAATTTCTTCAAAAATTGATGGCTAGAGCCTCTTAACCCCCTTTATAAAGGGTACATACAGCTAGTAAATCCTAATGGATCACAAAAATGTGAATAATTACTAATGGGCTAGACTATCAAGCTCTTATTACATAGAAGCCCAAACCAAAAGAAATAGCTTAAACGAAAGCCCTTATTACATAAAAGTCCAAACTAAAAATAATAATAATAATGCAGTCAAGCCCATGCAGGTTGTCCTTCTAAGCAAATGAGCAGGGTGATCAACTTGGGCTCTAACTCCATTTCTTTTCTCTCTAGACATTCCAAATGGGCTGAACCTTCTTTAAGGAGCAATGCGAGGGCTTCTTGAAGCTTTTTGGCCTTTGAATGAGTTATTGGTCCTCCACTGGCATTTACATGTTCTTGAGTAGCCTCAAAATCATCATGGATCACATCATACGGTGCCATTATTGTCGCAGTACAAAGAGACGGCATCTAATGGCATCACTCCGAGCTCTGTGGTGAACTTCTTGTACCAGAATGCCTCTTATGTAGCTTCCGATGCAGTGATGTATTCTGCTTCCATGGAGGAGTCTGCTATCACCGTCTGCTTGAAAGTCTTCCAACTGACAGCTACACCATTATAAATAAATTGACTTCTAGATGTCAACTTTCGATTATTTATATTAGATATAAAATTTGAGTCTGTATACCCTTAGACCTGGAGTTCTCCATTACCAAAAACTAGAAATATATTCTTAGTCCTTCTCAAGTACTTAAGGATACATTTCGCAGAAGTCCAGTGCTCTTCGCTTGGATTCAACTGATACCTACTTGTGACACTCACAGTATGGGCAATATCAGGTCGTATATATAGCATGGCATACATGAGGCTCCCTATTGCTGAAGCATAAGGGATCTTGCTAATGCGTTCAATCTCCTTTGGTGTGCTAGGGCACATCTTCTTGGAGAGATGAATGCCATGTCTGAAGGGTACTAAACCTTTCTTGGAGTTTTTCATGCTAAACCTCTTTCAGCACCTCCTCTATGTACATTTTATGTGAAGAGACCCAGCATCCTATTCGGTCTATCCCTATAGACCTTAATTTCTAGAATAAAGGATGTCTCTCCAAGGATCTTTCATAGAGAACTCCTTAGACAACCATATTTTAATTATAGTCAATATGGGAATATCATTTTCAATTAGGAAGGATATCATCCACGTACCGTACGAGGAAAGACAACAGCGCTCCCACTGAACTTTTTGAAAACATAGGGCTCCTCCTCATTCTTGATGAATCCAAATGATTTGATTACATCATTGAAATGAGCATTCCAACTTTAAGATGCTTGCTTAAGTCCATATATGGACCTTTGCAGCTTGCAATACTTTGTGATCATTATCACTGGATGTGAAACCATAGTGGCTGTTCCATATAGATATCTTTCTTAAGATATCCATTTAAGAATGTCATTTTCACATCCATTCTACCATATTTCATAATCGATAATAGGCTGCAATAGCAAGCAATGTGCAAATGGATTTTGAGCATGAGCCTACTAGCGAAAAAGTATCCTGATAGTCAATGTCATCGTGCTGACTATAATCCTTTTCGCCACGAGTCTTAGCCTTTGAATGTCTCCTACATTCCCATCTGACAACAATCTTTCTCTTGAAGATCCATTTACACCCAATAGGTACTATACCTTCTGGATGGATCTACCAAGGTCCAGACTTGGTTTGAATGCATCGAGTCAATTCTCTGACCTGCATTGCCTCTAAGCCATTTCTCAAAGTCGATATCTGATATTACCTCATTCATAGGTTTTGGAGATCATCACCATGAACACTCATTTCTCGTGAGGAACATTTCCTCTATGTCTTCTGAATATAATACCTAAGTATCTTTCAAGAGGACAAAAAATTCTACTTTCCGATCTATGAGGTGGAGGAGGTAGTGTTCTGGGTTGGCTCAACCTGATTTGGGTTCCAATTAGGTTTCTTAGCTTATTTCTCATCGAAGACTTTCTCATCAAGTCTTAATCTGTCTTCCAATGCCATCATCTTGAATAAACTATTTTTCAAGAAAGATGGCATGTCGACTCACAATCACATTGTGGATCTTCTGGAATGATAGAAATAGTATCCTAATGACTCTTTAGGATATCCTAATGAATCGAGCTCTAAAGGACCTAAACTCTAACTTGTCCGCTTGTTGTCTTTTGACATGAGCCGGACAACCCCAAATTCTGAGATGACTCAGACTTGGATTTCTTACCATGCCATATCTCATACGGTGTGGTAGGAATGGTTCTTAGAGGGAACCCTATTCAGTAAATATTGAAGCGTTAATCAAATGAGTGTCCCCAAAAAAAATCAGGAAAGGTCTGTGAAAAGCTCATCATGGATCAGACCATATCTAATAGGAGTCCGATTTCTCCATTCTGAAATCCCGTTGAGTTGAGGTGTTCCTGGTGGAGTCCATTGAGAGACTATGCCATTTATCCTTAAGATAGTCTAGGAATTCTTTGGCTAAGGTATTCACCTCCTCGATCTGATCGAAGAACCTTAATGGGATTTTTCAGTTTGTTTTTCTACTTCATGTCTGAATTCTTTGAACTTTTCAAAAGCTTCAGACTTGTGTCTCATAAGATACACATACCCATACCTAGACAGATCATCGGATAAAGGTAATGAAGTAGACAAAATTGCCTCTAGCCGGCACATCAAATGGGCCGCACACATCAGTATGTACTAGGGCAAGGAGATCTGTGGCCCTCTCCCCATGTCCAACAAAAGGGAGTTTAGTCATTTTGCCTTGAAGACAAGATTCACAAGTTGGATATGACTCAAAAGTCAATGGACTCAATAGCCCATTTTTCTCCAATTTGTTGATCCTATCTTCTGCTATATGACCTAATCTCAGGTGCCATAGATATCTATCATTTGGACTATCCCTAGGTCTCGTTTGGCATTCACGTTTTGCTCGATAGTTAGAATAGGTACATCAATATGTAGCTGATAAAGACCATTAATAAGAAAACCATTTGCAATTTTATTTCTTTCATAAAGAATGTTACAATGGTCCTTAAAGAAGGTAATCACATAGCCTTCTTGTGCTAAGCATGAAACAGAAATCAAATTCCTGCTAGCTGCAGGCACATAATAACAGTCTTTCAAAACTAAGTCTAAACCAGATGGTAATCGAAGAGGGTATGATTTTCCCACGGCTACTGCAGCAACTCTTGCTCCATTACCGATGCGTAGGATCATGTCTCCATCCCTCAGCCTCCTGCTATCCTCAAGACCCTGCATAGAAGTGCACAGATGAGCACTAGAACCAGAGTCAAGCACCCAACTGGATGCAGAAGAAATCGTAAGGTTAGACTCAATAACGAGCATACCTCCAGAAGGACCTTCCTTCTTGTTCTTCAGGGTGGCCAGGTAAGTAGGGCAGTTCCGCTTCCAATGGCCGTCGCTGTTGCAATGGAAACACTTTCCTTTGACATCGGCCTTCTTCTTTGGCTTCTTCTTCTTCTTCCCCTTCCACCTTTGCTTTTTCACAGACTTCTTTTTCTTTCCATAAGACTTTCTTTTGGAAGAAGTCCGTTCCATAGCAAGAACTGAGCCTTTAGAACCTTTCATAGAAAGCTCAGCGGTAACCAGCATATTCATTAATTCGGCCAAGGAATTTTGAAGTTTATGCATGTGGTAATTCATGATGAATTGCCCATATGCATCAGTCAAGGATTGCAGAATAATATCATTCTGCAGATCCAAGTCTAACTTCACACCGAGCTTCTCAAGCTCTTCCATGTCCTTGATCATTCATCAGACAGTGATCTTGGACTGACTGCCCATCACGCATCTTAGCCTTAAAAAGTCATTTCGTGACTTGATATTTGGCTGCGCGACTCTGTTCACCAAACATCTCCTGCAGGTGAGCCAACATTTGGCGAGCAGTCCCGATATCTTCATGTTGGCGCTGGAGCTCATCAGACATCGAGCCCAACATGTAATATCTGGCCTTATTATCTTCGTCTATCCATTTTTCAGAGACGCTCTCTGTTCAGTGGATGGATGGGGCTGGTAAGGTGGGAGGGTCCTGGTCCAATACATGGGTTAACTTCTCAAAACCCAAAATAATTTTGTAGTTCCTGAGCCAATCTTTATAATTGGGTCCAGTCAGTCTATGTGTGTCCAGGATACGTGCCAATGGGTTGGACGCAGACATTTTTCTGTAGAGAGTCAAAGATTCTAGTTAGATACTGTAATTTATGACTTGACCAATTTATTTAGAAATTTTATTTTTAAACAAATTAGCTCCCACTATTTTCTCGGATCCCTACACTCCCTCTGTAGAGATGCAAAAATCTCCATGATTAATGATTTCTAGTGGGTGGTGCGGTCTCACCAACTGACTCATCACCTCACCTAACAGTTATTGGTGATGGGTTAGCCAATGAGTGAACAACTCTTGTTCAATGATTCTCTAATCATGGTGCACCCAAACTTGGTCTCTAATTCATGAATCTCACCGTATCCGAATATTGATCCACTCCTTAGTTAAGTCAGACCCACCATTTGCATAGACTGGGTTCCTAATTGAGTCTCTCACCGTATCCAAAATATTGAGCCCAACTCATCCTCCAGCCCATAGCATCCAATGCCTAATAGACATGGTTGCATCTTTTCGGTGCAACTGAGCCACTGTATCCAGCCGAGAACAATCAACCCCGGGAAGGGCCCGCACATCTACAATGGTGGAAGACCTCAGACTTAATCTTTTCTTAGGGAGAATTGATTCAGGTCTCATTAAACTAGACTTGTCATAGTCATAACAATTATGACTAACCTAGTGGCATGGGTTAGCTCGGATTATTGACCACCTCAGATCAGAACTGTGTCAACAGATATGGCCAGGTAAGTGAGACCGGTGGAAGGAATATGCCATTAACTCGTACAAGAATGCATTCAGGTCGAGTAGCTTCCAATTAAAAACCAGTCGGTCGTATGTGCCAAACTTACCTTAGACACCAAATTGTTGAGTCAGAACCAATTGGGTTAGCCTACAATCCAGACTCTAACCTCTGAGCCTAATTAGGTCTTGCTTGATCGTGACTCGATCTTGACCCAGACTTAATCCTATTAGGCTGGTCAATTTAAGCATTGTTGATCCCATCTAACCAACTCTTGATTCGGTTTGATCAACCGCTTAGACCTAATTGAGCTACCCAAGCCCGAACCCAGTATTATGAATATGTCTTAGATCTAAAATTCTCAATTTTAGACCTAATTAATATTCCATAATCTTAATTCTTAATTAAGTAGGGTTCATAAACAAAATATGCACAATAAATCCTAGGGTTTCAGGATCTAGGGTTTTGCAGAAAGTAAGTTTTGGGATTTCTGATTAAGGACGAACACGCAGCACCCCTACACATCATAAGAACACCCCATCGAATGGGAAGAGAGGGCCTTTAAACCCTTCTTCGTTCTTATGACCGGACGGCCAAGAGGAACGCCTTAATCAGGAACATGCAATACTACAAAATAGTTTTAGATCTATATCATATATCTCATATACAAATTAGATCTAATCATGGCATATTTTGCATACATCTCATGTATCGAATCATGCATATTTTTAGATCTAAATTATCTCATAATAATCTAAAAAATTAGATTTAAATTGATCTAATCAAAATAAATTCTAATCTAGACAATTATGTAGAACTATTCTACAACTAGTCTAGACATGCATCAATCATATCTCATATGATATTTAAAATTAAATAATTTTTATTTGCTATTTTTTAGATGTTATTATAACAATTATAATATCAAAAAATAGTAAATAAATAGATCTAAAATATGATTTAATCAAATTAAATTAAAAACATGCAAGACTATTCTATAGAACTATTCTATTTTAGAACTAGTCATGCATATTTTCTAATCTTAGATCCAAATCATTTAATTTTAATTTTTTTATGATTTCAGATCTGATCACATCTCATGTGACATCTAAAATCACTTATTTTTTAATTAAAATAAATTTAAAATTAGATCTAAATACTTTTAGAACCTTGGCTCTGATACCAGTTGAAGGGAAATCCTGATTTTCGGTCCAGGTTCGTTCAGATCTGATCAGATCAAGAGATATATTTCAAAAATTTTTTCTTTGATCTATATCAGATCTGAGATATTTTAGATCTGATTCTTATTATTTTAATAAATAAAATAAAATAAGATAAATTAAATCAAATTTAATTTACCTTGATTTGGGTAATCCTATTACCCGTTGATGATCCTGTTTGCAGCGGAAGGTTCTGGATCTAGCCACGCAAGTGCCTGGCCTCTACCGGTATCCACTCAGGCTGGATCTAGAGATCCTCTTCTTCTCTATCATGTCTCCAAAAATTAGATCTGGATCTGATCTGGAGGATCTTCAAAACTCCTTTTGAAGATCAGCAGTCGTCCTTTGCAGCAGTGCAGCCTTCTAGCTTTTGATCGCCTTTCTCTTGATCTGGATCGCACCAACCAAGGTCCAAAACTCCTTTTGGACATGGAGAGGAAAGGGGAGAAGGTGGTTTGGCATGGAGGAAGAGGGGAGAGGCAGCCTTGGGGCGTGGGGAATTATGATTCAATCATAATCTGAGTTGGGCGCAGGGTCTTATTTATAGACTGACTGTGATCCAACTCCTCTTCTTCCCAACCAATCACAACTCTTTGTGAAATCAGATCTAAATCTGATTGGTGGGAATAGAGTCCCCTGGATTCCTCCTTAGAGGGTGCCTAAGACCAGTCAAAGTTGGTTCTTAGGAGAACTCTAATTGGAATCCAAAAAGGAGATGGAGTCCTTGTCCAACAAGGACTCCTAGGCGCCTCCAACTTGGGCACACGCCAAGGGTGGCGTGCGCCCTCTTCCTTGCCAGGTTCTGGCAGGGGGACAGGCCCCCACCAGCTCTCCAATAGGTGCATGACATGTGGTCAAAAGTCAAAGTGTCAATGGTCAACATTTGACCAGTCAAAGGTAGACTTTTGACCAAAGTCAAAGAACAAGAAATGGCAGGTGACCAAAAATGGCAGGTAATGTCTTACAAAATAAGACAACCTTTTCTGACTTGGACAACCTCCAGTCAGACCATATGAAGGCCTCTGATTGAGCACAAACTCCTTTGGCTCAGTCAGGACAACTTATTTATGATAGCAAAAGAAGAACGTTAGGTTCAATCGAGTGCTAGCACGATTTTCTTGAACCTAATTGAATCTCATTCAGATCAATTGAACTGGATCAGTTCAATTGATGATCACCAGATTCAAACCCTTATTTGTGTGACCCAGTTAGGTTCAGTTCTGTATGGTAATGGGATATGTCATGATCTCTATGAGGCTAGCGCATAAAAGTTATACGAAGAAGGAAGTTCTTCGACTTTTTTTAAATTATGAAATCATTAGAACCTTAGTAGTATCATTGCCTCTATTAGTAAAAAATGACCAAGCATTTCCAACTCTAGTGGACATGGAGGAAAGGAACAAAAGAGTTACTTAGAGGACTCTGTTACATACTAAAATGCTATGTGTCCTATTGGACAACTCAAGCCAGGAGGAGGCATTACTCTATAATTTTATATAACGTGTCTAGGTTTGGAAATGTGTATCTTCATGAAACAACAAATCAGAAAATTCCTTTGAAATATATAAAAGGTATTCAAAGCTCAATGGTTCGAAAAACAAAAACTGGGGACAATGTATTAAAAATCCTTCGGATCTTGATATCGAGGTATGCCAGGAGAATACTTTACTCTTTAGTGAGTTTTCTAGATATCTTAAATTTAAAGGATTCTTCTCTGATATGGACACCTCCTTACTAACACCGCAATAAATGGTGTAAGCTCGAAAGAAAAATCGATACACCTTATCTCAGATACTGGTTACGATCTATGCATGTGCTTTTCACTGAAATTACCTATTTCCCTTTCTGGGTCAATGTCTGTGAAGCTATATAATTTATATCTTGAATAGGGTAACCTCTTTAAGTCTAGTATCTAGTGTAGCTACTATACTATGGTTGCCCTTAGAAAGCCACGAATTGGCTGACACCTTGCAATACACTTCTAGGCAAAAATCCTTATAATTTGACTTATAATTAATTAGAAATGGGTTTATTTTCTATCACACCTGCTTGTATTTAGTGTTCGTGTGATACATCCTTTGACGGTTAATTGGTTAGTATGTAATTCACTATTTTCAGAGTGAAAATTTAGAGACCATGAATAATTCATTTATTAACTCATTAAACACTCAGCCGACCATAGGACCTCATCACTTAGGATTGGTGATTGGATTCGGAAAGTTGGTTGTACGATTCGTTATCTCTTTAGTCCAGATGAAGTCTTGAGAGTCTTACAGTGTGGAGGACACCGGGAGCAAAAAAGACTACAGATACCTCGTTTTAACAGAGAACGAGCGTGGCACTTGAGCCTCGTAACCACCTCGAGTAGTCGATTAGGGAGTCTACCTGCTCATCAATTGACTAACTCGATGCCATGCGAGCGTAGTGATGTCTGTCGTTCTATTGGGACCTGGAGACTGCATCGGCAGTTTCACCCTTAAGGATGTCATATAGTTTTGACTACACCATTTACTCGGGTCTTCCTAGCCATATGTGAACCCTGAGGGGTCATAATGTTGCTATAGGAGGATGTTCATTGTAGGAACGTGTTAGCATCAAGATGAGGATCTATCTACTTCGGCGTGGAGAGGAGCAGCCCTTATGATAATCGATGAGAATCAAGTCCTTGAAGCCCATGGCCATGGCAGAGTTGAAATAAATAGAAAGAGTTCATTTAGATTTTCACATTGGGACTTCGAATTCTAATGATTATTATTCATTATGACAGAGACTAGGGTTTTGACGAGATTTACCTTAACCCTAATTCATTTTGATCGGGGGGCTTAAGATAGAAGGAAACATTAGATCAGTGACAGGTGAGCTGCACCAACGAGGTTCGCATGTCAGCTCTGATGCGCCGTTGCCCACCAGTAGTACTGCTAGGTATCACAGTGTGGATTTTGGGGCAGCAATTAGAATGATTTAGAAGTGACTCGATCATTCTAGCTGGTTTTGAATCAGAAGAGTTCTGATCCATACGAATGGAGCTTTCGATTTGATGTCTATGATA